>DWRE01000191.1:0-12636 GCA_018251075.1 Metardaris cosinga cedra | reverse complement strand
AAATGCGCCATGGGGCTCCCTTTAATGATTAGCCTAACAAGCTGTGGATGCGCTGCAAACCGGCGACCAGCCGATCCACTTCCTGGCGGGTATTGTACAACGCCAGCGAGGCACGGCACATACTTGGCACCCGGTAGAATTCCATCAGCGGCATGGCGCAGTGGTGTCCGGTGCGGATCGCAATGCCGTATTGATCCAGGAAACTGCCCACATCGTAGGCATGGTGTTCACCCAGGTTAAAGGCAATCACGCCGGCACGCTGTGCTGGGCCATAGATCTTCAGCGTTGGCACCTGCTGCAATCCATCCAATGCGTAGCGCATTAAAGATTGCTCGTACTCGTGGATGTTTTCCAGCCCCAAAGCCTCGACATAGTCGATGGCCGCCCCCAGCCCCATCATACCTGCCGTATTAGGTGAACCGGCCTCAAAACGCCAGGGAGGCGCTGCAAAGGTAGTGCCTTGCGCCAGGCTTACCCGTTGGATCATCGCGCCGCCACCTTCCCACGGAGGCATCTGTTCCAGCAACGCTTGCTTACCATACAGAATGCCGATACCGCTAGGCCCATACAGCTTGTGGCCGGAGAACACATAGAAATCACAGTCAAGCGCCTGGACATCGATACGTTGATGCATCACCGCCTGAGCGCCATCCACCAGCACCTTCAGCCCAGCCGCTTTGGCCACGGGAACGATCTTATGCAGTGGGTTGACGGTTCCAAGCACGTTTGATACCTGGGTGATCGCCAACAGCTTGGTGGAGGCATCAATCAGGCCCGGCAGTTGCGCCAGATCCAAGGTGCCGTCTGGCTGCAATGGCCAAACACGCAGCGTGATGCCACGCTCTTGCGCCAACATTTGCCACGGCACAATGTTGGCGTGGTGCTCCATCTCGGTGATGATGATGCTATCGCCCGCCGTCAGCAAATGGCGGCCAAAGCTGTTAGCCACCAGATTAATGCCTTCGGTAGTACCTTTGACGAACACGATTTCTTCTGCAGAATCCGCGTTGATAAAGCGCGCCACTTGCTCACGCACGCCCTCCATCTGCTGGGTAGCTTCGGCGCTCAACGTATGAATGCCGCGGTGAACCGCGGCATAACCGTGACGGTAGAAATCCAGTTCGCGGTCAATCACGCTCTGCGGTTTCTGCGCGCTCGCAGCACTGTCCAGATAAGCCAACGGTTGCCCATTGACCTCCCGAGCCAGCAAGGGAAAATCACTACGTACCCGTTCCAGGGAATAACTCATGCCGCCTCCTGGGGTAAACGATCGGCGATACGAGCCAGCACCAACTCCCGTATGACCGGGTCGGCAATGCCCTCCGTCAGTTCAGCGGCAAAGGCAAAGATGATCATCTGCTGCGCCGCGTGCTTATCAATACCACGCGATTGCAGATAGAACAGTTGCTCTTCATCGATCCGGCCCACGGTGGCACCGTGGCTACATTTGACATCATCGGCGTAGATTTCCAACTGCGGTTTGGTATCTACCTCCGCCACCTTGCCCAACAACAGGTTGTGGTTGTTCATTTGTCCGTCGGTTTTGATCGCATGTTGCGCGACCTTGATCATGCCGTTAAACACCGCTTTGGCTCGATCGCTGACCACCGTTTTGTGCAGTTGGCGGCTTTCGCAGTAGCCTTTGTTGTGTTCCAGATAGGTACGGGTATCGCATACCTCTTTACCTACCGGCAGCACCAGGCTATTGATGACCAGATTGCTCCCCTCACCGTTTAACTGCGCACTGGTGTGGTGGCGTGTCAGCCCCGCCCCGAGCAGGAAGCTGTCGCTTTTAACCCGCGCATCGCGGCCAACCAGCAGGTCGTTATGGGCAAAGTGATAACTGGCCTGGCTCTCAAACGCCAGTTTGCAATGATGCAGCTCGGCATTATCACCCACCGTCACGGTCAGGCGCGCACCGGTGAAGTGAGCCGCAGCAGTGACGCTGGTGTAGTGTTCGATGACCGAAGCTCGTGCGCCACTGGCAATCTCCAGATGATGCCGGTGATGCAACGTATTCACTTCTCCGGGCTGCTCGCGACCGGTGCTGATATGCAACAGATAAAGGGGTTTAACTGGATCTTTGCCAGCAGCCAGGCTAATCACGCTGGTTTCCTGTGCCAGGCTTTCTGTCAAATGCAGGAAAATTTCAGGCTGGATCGGATCCGGCAGCGTGAGTGGCGCATCATAGGCCACCCTGGTCAACCGGTAGTCGCCAAGATCCTCATCGCTCAGTTGAGGACATAAGCGCCCATCGACAAACACCAGGCGATACGCATCGATTTTCAACGCCAACTTGTCACGCTGCTCCGCACTGAGCTCGTTGTCCACAGGCTCCAGAAACTGCTGCTCCAGCAAGCCTTCCAACGGAGTATATTTCCAGTTTTCCTGCTTGCGAGTCGGCCAGCCTTGGCGCAAAGCCTGCTGCCAATGGGCTAACGCATGCGCAGAACGCTCGCCGCCGCGCGCTTCGAACAGGCTGTACATTTGCTGTAGTGCCCGTGAATTACTGTTGGTCGGAAAGCCAGCCATAACCCTGCTCCTCCAGCTGTTTCACCAACGAGAAATCACCGGACTTCACTATGCGCCCCTGGGAAAGCACGTGAACGTAATCCGGTTTGATGTAATCGAGAATACGCTGATAGTGGGTGACAATAATAAAGGCGCGCTTGCCGTCACGCAGCGAATTGACGCCGTTGGCGACGATCTTCAGGGCATCGATATCCAGCCCGGAGTCCGTTTCATCCAGAATGCACAGCTCCGGCTCCAGCGCGGCCATTTGCAGGATGTCGTTGCGCTTCTTCTCACCCGACGTTGACCGAACGGGTCAACAGATCCGCTGGCATATTCAGCAACTCGATCTTCTGTTCGATAAAGTCGGCAAAGTCGAAGCGATCCAGCGCCTCTTGGCCACGGTAATTACGTACCGCATTCACCGAAGTCTGCAGGAAGAAATGGTTGCTGACGCCGGGGATCTCTACCGGATACTGGAATGCCAGGAATACGCCCTCACCGGCCCGATCCTCAGGAGCCAGCTCCAGCAGATCTTTACCTTTAAACGTCACTTCCCCAGCGGTGACCTCATACTCTTCCCGGCCAGCCAACGTGGCGGAAAGCGTGCTTTTGCCAGAGCCATTCGGCCCCATAATGGCGTGCACTTCACCCGGTTTGATGTCCAGGCTCAGCCCCTTGAGGATTTCATTACCTTCGGCGCTGACGTGCAAATTCTTGATACTTAACATGCTGTGTCCTCAGATCGCGCTGCTGCGCTATAAATACGGGTGCTTAACCGACGCTGTGTTCCAGGCTGATAGCCAGTAACTTCTGTGCCTCCACGGCAAACTCCAGCGGCAGCTCGGAGAACACGTCCTTACAGAAACCATTGACGATCATCGAGATAGCGTTATCTTCGCTGATGCCCCGTTGCAGGCAGTAGAACAGTTGATCGTCACCAATCTTCGAGGTGGTAGCCTCATGCTCAAGCTGGGCGCTGTTATTACGCGTTTCCACATAGGGGAAGGTATGCGCCCCGCTGTTGGGCCCGATCAGCATCGAATCGCACTGGGTAAAGTTACGGGCGTTTTCCGCCCCAGGCAGGATTTTCACCAGCCCACGATAGGTATTTTGGCTGTGCCCGGCGGAGATCCCTTTGGCAATAATGGTCGACCTGGTGTTTTTACCAATGTGGATCATCTTGGTGCCGGTATCCGCCTGTTGGTAGCCGCTGGTCAGCGCCACCGAGAAAAACTCACCGATCGAGTTGTCGCCCTGCAAGATCACGCTTGGGTATTTCCAGGTGATGGCCGAGCCGGTTTCCGACTGTGTCCACGACATTTTGGACCCTGAGCCTTCACACAGCGCACGCTTGGTGACGAAGTTAAGAATGCCGCCCTTGCTTTCGCCGCCGCCGGAGAACCAGTTTTGCACCGTTGAATACTTCACTTCGGCGTCTTTATGCAGGATCACTTCTACCACCGCCGCGTGCAGTTGATAGCTGTCACGTACCGGCGCTGAGCAGCCTTCGATATAGCTGACGTAGCTGCCTTCATCGGCAATCAGAATGGTACGTTCAAACTGGCCGGTTTTCGCAGCGTTAATACGGAAATAGGTGGAAAGCTCCATTGGGCAGCGTACGCCCTTCGGCACGTAGACGAAGGTGCCGTCGGAAGCCACCGCAGCGTTTAGTGCGGCAAAGAAGTTGTCGTTATGTGGCACCACTCGGCCCAGATACTTACGTACCAAGTCTGGATGGTCGTGAATGGCCTCACCGAACGAGCAGAAGATCACCCCACTCTCCGCCAGCTTTTCACGGTAGGTGGTCGCGACGGAAACCGAGTCGAAAATGGCGTCTACCGCCACTTCGCTACCTTCACGTACAGGTACACCCAACTGATTAAACGCCAGTTCAACCTCGCTGGTCAGGTAGCCGTTTTCCGTACTGGCACCAGGCTGCTGCTCCGCCCCAGGCTGAGAACCGCAGGCATCATCACAGCTGCCGCAGGACGGCGCTGAATAGTAGCTGTAATCCTGATAGTTAAGCTTGTCATAGTGGGCTTTCAGCCAGTGTGGCTCTTCCATTTGCAGCCAGGCACGGTAAGCCTCCAGGCGGAACTCCAGCATCCACTCGGGTTCGTTACGCTTGGCCGAGATTGCGCGCACCACCTCTTCGTTGATACCTTTGGCCAACTCATCGGTGGCCAGTTGGGTAAAGAATCCTTCCTTGTAGCGACCTTCGCTGACCCAAGCCGGTACATCTTTCGCTGTTTCTACGTTGCTTCGTGTCATGTTGATTGCATCGCTTAAACGCCAAAGCTCTCACCGCACCCGCAGGCGTTCTGAGCTTTAGGGTTATTAAATTTGAACATCTGATTCAGCCCTTCCCGAACAAAATCTACCGTGGTGCCATCGATAAACGGCATCGCTTTGAGCGGCACGAACAGCTTGGCCCCGTCACGTTCGAACAACAGATCGTCGCTGGCCGGTTCGCGGGTCAAATCCAGTACATAGGCAAAGCCTGCGCAACCGGATTGTTTGACGCCGAGTTGCAGCCCTTTCACCTGAGCATCCTGCTGCATGAGTCTGATTATCTGCTTCACCGCGCTGTCGCTCAGCGAAATGCCTTGCCAGACGTTATCTGCCAAAGAAAAAGTACCAACATCTTCCGTATGCATATGGCCTACCTCACATTCGTGTTTTACTACAGCCGATCTGGCTTACCGCCCATGTTAGTGATAATGATTATCACTTCAACCGTTTGTTTTGCGGGGGTATTTGCCAAACGCCCGGATTTACGCTCGGCAGCACGATAAATCGATGGCGCATCCAGGCAGAATAGACACGGGGATAATTTTTATCCCTCTGAATTCATAGCAATTCATCATATCTCGTACGGCTTATCCCGCAGCCCTGACAAGGTTATAACACCGGATAAGTCGTCTGTTTTAAACATTCATAGAAAATACCTATTTCTGCATTTTGTCTGTCTGAAAAATGCCTTTCCCTGCTTTAAGTCTAGTCGCTCGCGTATTTTTAGCCCGTGGCGGTCAAAAGACCCACAACAGAAAAAAAACTGCGGGGAGCATTGATCATCGCCACAGCTGCAAATATGATAATGATTATCATTAAGCTTTAATTGGGCGTGGACCTATGGCTATCTCGATGAATGCGTGGCTGCTGAGCAAAATTGATGAATACAAGTTCAACATCCGTGATGCTACGGTGGATTTCTATATGGCGGAAGCGGCGCTACAGCGGCCGGAATGCAACATCAATCATCTGAAGCGTTACAACGGTGTCAGCCTTGGCATGGCGAATTTATGCCTGGAAAATGGCGATGACGAGAGTTACCTGCATGCGCTGAGCAAACTGCATAACCGGCTGATCGTCGAGATCAACAACCCACAGCGTTGTCAGCTGTTCCGCGTACAGTGCTATCATTTTGCCCGGCATACGCTAACGCTGATTTGCCAGAAATATTCGATGGAAGGCGGCTGGGACAAGGCTACCGCTTTTCAGAAGGATTTTGTGAAACGGGTCCCCTTCCAGTTATAAAGCTGGCCCCTCTCCCACAGGGCAAGAGGACCGATCGAGTGCAACTGAAATTCGGTGTCGCACTTTGGATGAGGGGGCGTTCGCGTTTGCAGAGATAACCTCCTTACTTCCAAAAGAGCAGAGGCCAACAGCTCCCTCTCCCTGTGGGAGAGGGTTAGGGTGAGGGGGCCTCTATTCCAATACCGCCGTGGTCAGCCGTGAGGTACAGCACAGGCGATCGCGATCGTCGAAGATCTCGATCTGCCAGACCTGATTGCGGCGGCCAGCGTGCAACGCACGACACACTCCGCGCACCTGCCCTTTAAATACCGCGCGCAGGTGGTTGGCGTTAATCTCCAACCCCACCACCTTTTGTTCCCCTTCGGTGCACAGATAACCCGCCATTGAGCCCATCGACTCAGCCAGCACCACCGAAGCCCCACCGTGTAACAGGCCAAACGGCTGGGTAGTACGGTGATCGACGGGCATCACCGCCTCTAAATAGTCATCTTCCAAACGGGTGAACTGAATGCCCACATGGGCAACCATGCATCCTTCGCCGCTTTGGTTGAGTTGTTCCAGCGTTGTTTCACGTTTCCACAGCTTCACGCAATCATCTCCAGAAGTGCCTGTAATGGATGCCGCACGCCATTGCCTTCAATGCGTTTTACCTGGCTGCGGCAAGAATAACCGGTCGCCAGACAGCGTTGCCTTGGCAAACGTTGTAGCGCCTGATGCCATGATAGCTCATAAATACCCAAGGAATTTTGCAGATTCTTGGCTTCGTGACCGTAAGTGCCCGCCATGCCACAGCAACCCACGCTGACGTTTTCCAACTTGGCGCCAAAACGGGCAAAGATGGCAGCCCACTGCTGGGTACTCGCCGGTAATGCGGTGGTTTCGGTACAGTGGCCAAACAGATACCAGGCTTCCCCGGTCGCAGGCTGTTCCGCACGTTCTGCCAGCAACTTTTGCAACCATTCATGGACCAGTTGCACCTGGAAACTCCCCCGTTCGGCCCCGAGAATGTCTTGATACTCGTCGCGATAACACAGCACCAGCGCCGGATCGACACCCACCATCGGCATCCCCAGTTTGGCTACCCGGTTAAGGAAGTCCGCGGTCTTGCGCGCCGTTTTGGCAAAGCGCGTCAGGAAGCCTTTGATATGCTGTGCCTTACCGTTCGGTGAGAAAGGCAACAGTACCGGCTTGTAGCCCAGCTTTTCCACCAGCCGTACAAAGTCTGCCACGACCTGGGCATCGTAATAGCTGGTAAACGGATCCTGCACCACCAGCACATGCCGTTCGCGCTGGCTTTCGCTCAATGCTTCCAATTGTTCAAGCGTCATGCTGAACGCGCTATGGCCCGACAGTTGTTGGCGTAACGTTGGGCTGGATAGCAGCGGTAAATCCACCATACCGATGCTGCTGCGGCTCAGTTCGCGCACCCATGGCTGCTTGAAGAAGAAGTTGAACACCTTCGGCGCTTTGGCCATCAACGGGGTATAACTCTCGACACCAGCGACCACGTAGTCACGCATTGGCCGCAAATAACGGGTGTGATAAAGCTGCAGGAAGCGTGAACGGAAGCCCGGCACGTCGATCTTGATCGGGCACTGGGTCGAACAGGCTTTACAGGCCAGGCAGCCAGACATCGCTTCTTTGACTTCATGGGAGAAGTCATATTCGCCCTTGCCTGCATGCCAGCTATTACGGGTTTTCTCAACCAGGGTGCGGAAGCTGAGGCGCTGCTGCGGCAACTGTTTTTCCAGCGCAACGGGGTCGACGCCCTGCTCTGCCAATAACCGTAACCATTCGCGCACCAGGGCCGCACGGCCTTTCGGCGAATGGATCCGATTCGCGGTGATCTTCATCGATGGGCACATCGGGCTGTGGACATCAAAGTTGAAACACAGTCCGTTGCCGTTACACTCCATCGCGCCACGGAACGAGGTGCGGACATCGATGGGAATGCGGCGATCGAAAGTACCTCGCTTTACCGCATCAACTTTCATCATCACGGCATCTACGCCCAGCGGCGGGCAGATTTTACCCGGATTGAGGCGATTGAGCGGGTCAAACGCAGCCTTGATGCGGCGCAGTTCTTCATAGAGCTCCTCGCCGAAGAACGCCGGGCTATACTCCGCCCGGAAGCCCTTCCCGTGTTCCCCCCATAGCAGGCCGCCATATTTCGCGGTTAACGCCACCACCTGGTCAGATATTTGCTTCATCAGCACTTCTTGCTGGGGATCGCACATATCTAACGCCGGGCGCACGTGCAGCACCCCGGCATCAACGTGGCCGAACATACCGTAACTCAGGTTATGGCTATCCAACAGTTGGCGAAACTCGGTGATGTAGTCGGCCAGGTGCTGCGGCGGCACGCAGGTATCTTCAGCAAACGGGATGGGTTTGGCCTGCCCTTTGGCGTTACCCAACAGCCCAACCGCCTTTTTGCGCATATTGTAGATGCGCTCAATGCCGGTCAAATCGCCGCAAATCTGATAACCGATCACCCCAGCCTGCTGCTCGGAGATCAGGTCATCCAGACGCTCGCACAACGCTTCCATCTGGCCGTCGATCAGTTCCTTATCGTCACCGGCAAACTCAACGATGTTCAACCCGAGCATCTCTTTATCCGGCACGTTGGTGATCAGCTCGCTGACCGAGTGCCAGACGATATCTTCGCGGGCCAGATTCAGCACCTTGGAATCAATGGTTTCCACCGACAGCGCCTTGGCTTCCACCATAAAGGGCGCATTGCGCAGGGCCGAATCGAAAGAGTCATATTTGACGTTTACCAGCCGCCGTACCTTCGGCAACGGTGTGATATCCAGCCGCGCTTCGGTGATAAAGGCCAAGGTCCCTTCGGCACCGGTCAGAATGCGGGTCAGATCGAAGGTTTGCAGATCGTCGCTCAGCACGTGGCGCAGATCGTAGCCAGTGAGGAAGCGGTTAAGCTTGGGGAATTTTTCCAGGATCAGCGCCCGTTGCTCGCGGCAACGATTCAGCACGGTGTGGTAGATCCGCCCTTCAGGCGTATCTTCCTGGGCAATCGTTTCCGCCAGCGGCGTCGGCATGACGCGGGTATCGATCATTTCGCCCCCCAGCAACACCGCCCGCAGCCCCAGCACATGGTCTGAGGTTTTGCCGTATACCAGCGAGCCCTGACCAGACGCGTCGGTATTGATCATGCCACCTAGGGTAGCGCGGTTGCTGGTGGAAAGCTCCGGCGCGAAGAAATAGCCGAACGGCCGTAAATACTGGTTGAGCTGGTCTTTAATCACCCCGGCTTCTACCCGCACCCAACCCTGCTCGACGTTGATGTCCAGAATGCGGTTCATGTAACGCGACATATCAACCACAATGCCGGTGTTAAGTGCCTGTCCATTGGTGCCGGTGCCGCCACCGCGCGGGCTGAAGGTGAGCGCCTTGAAGCGGTCTTCGTCGGCCAGACGGGCGATCAGCGCCACATCAGCGGTTGAGCGAGGAAACACCACCGCATCGGGCAACAGTTGGTAAATGCTGTTGTCCGTCGCCATCGTCAGCCGATCGGCATAGCTAGTGGCGGTATCGCCGTTGAATCCGCTCTGTTTTAACGCGGCCAAAAAGTCCAGCACCCGTTGAACGAGGCCGGATGCCTGAGAAATTTGTGGGATCATTCGCTTGTTTGACTCTGTCTGCTCTTAATTGCTTAATCGGGCCCGGAACTGGCCCTCCCCTGTCTTTTATTATCACGACAACCGCAAGGGCCGTAACCCGCCCCTGCATCATCGCTATCTACCTCATAATGGCGGGTGTTTTGCCGCTTGTACATCCTGAATTTGGCATTATTTGGCGGGGAAAATGATAGCGCAGCCGATGGCTGCGCTTTAGGAAGAGGAAACTCTGGCGGTTATGCCACTGCACTTAATAGTGAAAAGCTGTACCACAGATGACGTTCCACGGCAAAATGTGCTGTTGACTGTGAAAGTTGCCAAAAATGCTCCATGATAAAAGGGTACCAAGGAATTAACTCACTAGGATGAAAACGCATTCATGACACAACCGCAACGCCGCTACGATTTACCGACGATAATTTTTGGTGTGCTGTTTATCGCCATTATGATCGTCGCCAGTTTTTGGGTCATTCAACCCTTTATTCTGGGATTTGCCTGGGCATCCATGGTGGTGATCGCCACCTGGCCGGTATTGATTAAACTACAGAGCCTACTCTGGGGCCGTCGGTCGTTGGCCGTGCTGGTGATGACCATCCTGCTGCTCTTACTGTTTGTGCTTCCTATTGCCCTATTGATCAGCAGCGTGGTGGATAACAGCGCACCAATCGTAGCCTGGGTGAACTCGCCGGGCCAGCTCCACGTTCCACAGCTTGAGTGGCTGCGCTCCATTCCGGTGATCGGGCACAAAGTCTATAACAGCTATCATCTGTTGGTGAACACCGGTGGTAACGCCCTGGTGGCCAAAATTCAACCTTACTTTGGCCAAACCGCCACCTGGTTTGTCACCCAGGCGGCACATATTGGCCGTTTCCTGATCCACTGTTCGCTAATGTTACTGTTCAGCGCCTTGCTGTACGCCCGCGGTGAGCAGGTTGGCATGGCGATCCGCCATTTTGCCGTGCGCCTTGCTTCCACTCGTGGCGACGCGGCCGTGTTACTGGCCGGGCAAGCGATCCGTGCTGTCGCATTAGGCGTGGTGGTGACGGCATTGGTGCAATCGATCCTGGGCGGTATTGGGCTGGCCGTTTCTGGCATTCCGGCGGCCACCTTGCTGACCGTAGTGATGTTCGTCTTTTGCCTCGCCCAACTGGGGCCATTGCTGATCTTGGTCCCGGCCATTATCTGGCTGTACTGGACCGGTGACACCACCTGGGGCACAGTGCTATTGGTGTGGAGCTGTGTGGTCGGAACTCTGGATAACTTCCTGCGCCCGGCGCTAATCCGCATGGGTGCCGACCTGCCGTTGATTCTGATCTTGTCAGGCGTTATCGGTGGCCTGCTGGCCTTCGGGATGATTGGCCTGTTTATCGGCCCAGTCGTGCTGGCGGTCTCTTATCGGTTGGTTAGCGCCTGGGTGAACGAAGCCCCGGAGCCCACCGCCGATCTGGAAGAAGTCGCCAAAGATTTAGAACAGCTGTGATCCCGGCATCGCCTGCTCATCCATTGGGCAGGCGATTAACCTAAATATTCTCTTTTCCCGCCGCATCGTCCCCGATAATTATTCTGCTGACTCACCTCTTGCCATAATAGATGCCATTCAAATACCTGTTCTTGCAATGAACCCGTACATTCCAAGCTGTTTTATTGGGACGATTCTTAATGACGCGCGCCAGATAACTGCCTAGTATAAAACTCTATCTTGCTGAAAATCATTGCTTTCCATGCATCGTTTTCCAGCCAAGTCACCTAACAGAGTTACCCCGAATCACTGAATTGCTGTGTGTAGTCTTTGCCCGTCTTTTGATGGGCTTTTTTTTGTGCAAAATAACCCGCCAATATAAAAAAACCGCCAGGTTTAACCGGCGGTTTTATGTTTTCAACAGACGTTGTTATTCAGGTTTACTTTCTTTGTGACAAATTAACCCAGGTCTGCACCACGGTATCCGGGTTAAGCGACAGGCTATCAATCCCCTGATCCATCAGCCACTCGGCAAAGTCTGCATGGTCTGACGGGCCTTGCCCACAGATGCCGACATATTTGCCGTGACGCTTGGCCGCCTGGATCGCCATGGAAAGCAGCGCCTTGACCGCCTCATTGCGCTCGTCAAACAGTTCTGAAACCACACCGGAATCGCGATCCAGCCCCAGCGTGAGCTGCGTCATATCGTTGGAGCCGATAGAGAAGCCATCAAAGTGCTCAAGGAACTGATCGGCCAGCAAGGCGTTGGACGGGATCTCACACATCATGATCACTTTCAGCCCGTTTTCGCCGCGCTTGAGGCCCTGACGCCCCAACTCTGCCACCACGGCCTCCGCCTGAGCCACGGTACGCACAAACGGCACCATCACCTCAACGTTGGTCAGGCCCATTTCATTACGTACCCGCTTCATCGCGGCACATTCCATGGCGAAGCAGTCGCGGAAGCTGTCCGCCACGTAACGACCCGCGCCACGGAAACCTAGCATCGGGTTTTCTTCGTGCGGCTCATATTTCTCGCCGCCAACCAGGTTGGCGTATTCGTTAGATTTGAAATCGGAAAGGCGCACGATGACGCGCTTCGGCCAGAATGCCGCCCCCAGCGTAGCGATCCCTTCGGTCAAACGACCGACATAGAACTCGACCGGATCGTCATAGCCTAACATCAGCGTCTTGATTTCTGCCTGCAGCTCTGGGGTCTGCTGATCGAACTCCAACAGGGCACGCGGGTGTACGCCGATCATGCGGTTGATAATAAACTCCAACCGGGCCAGCCCCACACCTTCATTTGGCAAGCGAGCGAAGTCGAACGCGCGGTCTGGGTTGCCGACGTTCATCATGATCTTCAACGGGAGCTCTGGCAGTTCAGTGACTTCCGAGCTTTGCACGCTGAATTCCAGCATGTCGCTGTAGACAAAGCCGGTGTCGCCTTCGGCACAGGAGACGGTGACTTTCTGCCCTTCTTTCAGC
>DWRE01000190.1:0-12649 GCA_018251075.1 Metardaris cosinga cedra | reverse complement strand
AGTTATCGCGCGGTGTTTACTACGCTTGCTGTTTACACTAAAGATCGGCTACCCGCCGGGTCCGTCGTTGGCCTCGCGTGTACCTAGTTGTATTTATAGCTTTGATGATATGCATAAGCACATTAAATTTGTTGAATATTCGTGTAAGGTGTGGTTTTACAATAAACATATGTACCTACCGATGTTATAAAGGCATTGTAAGGAAAAGGTACACTTTGATTGATTTTGATCTTAGCCAAAAGACCGAGAAGCTATTTGTGTCCGGTGTTTGACAATAAGCTCACCCCCTATTTCATGGGAGATTACATCACGCCGTATTATATAACTGGTATTATATAACACTTCTGCTTAACCTTACGGGGAGATATAAACGTCATGTTATGTTATATGAGAAAAAGTGTTACTGCTCTCAACCAACCCTTACTATAGTTAATCTCACGCGGAAAAGTTCATTTAAAAAGGTTTGTGAAAGTAAGATTTGATGAAATTAGATTAAACAAATTAAATACATAATAATACTATATCACGGCAATTCAATTTTATCTCTGATCTGTGATAGTAACATAAAAGAATTAAATATTTGAATGTAGAACTTTAGAATAAAGACACAAAAGTGACTGCAATTATAATGACATCTTGTGACAAAACCAAGACACATGTCATCTCGGTATTGCAATTTCATTCTTTTGTGTAACATATTAACTTTAATTAGTTATTTTTACGTAATCATAAATAATTTATATTCAAACTTGACGAAGTAGTTAGCTAGGTACTACATTTAGTATTTGCCAGAAGAGGGTGTACAAGGATTTAAAATCCCGTTTTAAAAATAAAGTTTTCCAACTATCACGGGCGACTCCGTATTGTACTATTTATATAACCGTATATTTAATAGAAATGTATATAGATGATAAGAAGTAATTTCAAATTCGATTACAGACGCGATCAAATATCTATATAGCAAATTACCGGTGCTCTCTGCCCAGTCCATAAAGGACTTGGCGTTATAATCAGGCCTGTGATTCCACCACTGTCAGCAGTCGCGCTTACAACCACAAACCATCAAGTCAGTTAATAATAATAACAATAACTATAATACAATAAAACTAAAATTACCATTAATTTACCTTTAAATTATGAAAGTTCACACGGAACCTTTAGTGTTTAATGATTCTTATTAATTATGAATATTACATCAACGTGGTGTAAAAAGTATGAGTAACTTATTAATCGTATATACAAGTATTATAATATAAAAAAATATTCAATCGGTGTTAATGTCAGAACTTCTACTGTTTTCCAAAATGTTAGGGCCACCTAACAATATTCAACGTGTACGAGTAGATATATAATACGTAATAAATTAAAACATATGTATTTAATTTGTAACCGGCAAAAAATGTGTAGGTACCTTTTTGATGGAGATGTGAAAAAATATTCAACATAGGTATACTAATAATAGCGAATGTGTGGGTACTATTATTTCTCTGTTGTGACTCGTCACAACAGAGAAAATTAAATAATAGTACCCACAAATAATGGTACCCACACACCCACACATGTCTAATTAAAGTCATGCATGTCGCTCGAGGCGTGCATGGCTTTAGTTAGACGGAGGCGACATCGAGTAGGCACAGCCGGCCTAACCCAAGCAATAGCTCAATACTTGCAAATCTGTATCAAAGGAACCGCTGCAAGTAATAAACATGTGGCAAGATGGTTTTTAGGAACAGTTTAAAAGCGTACTATAAAATGTGATTTTTTATAGTAAGCCATACATACATATATACACGCTAAGTTCCTTACGGGGTAGGCAGAAGGCACCGAGTGCCAAATATCTCTATCCTTTCAGACCTGTTCTGGTTGTTCCACATTCGTCACTCTCTTCATACATGCACGCCGGTTTCGGAGATTTCTGACGGCCCCATCAGCCAGTATTTGGCCTATTTAATAAAAATGGCCTACTTCACCACTATAACTGATCACTCAAGATCAGCTATCGACTCGACGAAGAAGTAGTTCAAAATACGTGAGTCTTTCTATGGCACTTGCGTCCATCAACATTTGTACTACACATATATCTGCACCGTCATTTTTTCATAAGTCATTCTATCAACATGTCAACAGAAATATGCCTTTCCTTTTTACAGCAATTTTCTGTTTCATATAAAACATCTTCGTTACATCAGAATTACAAACGCGGTCGGCGAGTTGCGCAGACATATGTGATGCAACGATCTCATCTCGACGGCGATTATTTCCCTTTCATCCCCTTTCTTACATAGGTACCCAACTCTCGTTACCGTATAGCACCGCATACCGTACGCACTGAGCTATATATTGCCAATCGAGATCGCTGGCTCAGAAGTTGGCATCTAAGTAGCTTAGCCAACGCTTAATTCACACTATTGCCTGTACTCACTCTTCTCTCCATGTCATAAAAATTATATAATAAATAATTTAATTGGATGTCATATGAATTACATGATATATTAACTGTTCTAATATAATAATGCAATAAAAATGGAATGGTACGCGTGTTAAGTTGTTGTTTTCAGCAGACTTAAACATTATTTTCTTAGAGCATAAAAGAAATATTAATGACTGTTAATTTTAAGACTTGACGCATGCACATAAAGTTTAATATTGAATACCGCTATTCGTTACAATGACTTCCTCGATGAGTTTGCTTTAGTGCTGTGAATCACTAATTTAAAAACTACTTGTCATAAATAGAACCGTGCGTGAATGTGTTAAAGATTAATATCGCGTGTTTCGGGTCGTTTACACGCGTTCGAGTAAATAAATCCGGCTAGTTTAATGCAAAACTTTTGGTTTACGCTTTATGGTAAATATTTGGTGAACGTCGTATAACTGTTTTATAGATCTAGTAAAATGTTTGGTTTAATTGTGCTAGGTCAAGAGCGGGCGTTCGACAGGCGTCCTTGTGACGGGTAAATATTATTGTCTAAGCGGGTTTTCCACTGTTTAGTGTTTGTACGAGTTTGTGGATAATACAGGCTGCGGACTCTACGAGTGCAACGACCGCATGAGACGCCGGGGCCTTACTACAAACCGTATTACAAATGGCCTTTGCCCCAACGTAGGCGTACTTCTACTCTTTGGTACTTCTATGTAATCTCAATAAACTATGTATTTATTACATAATTTCTTAAAATCACAATAATTAGTGGTAAATGGGCTGAATTGAAATAAAACTCAACCTTATTTTTATTGCGATAATTCTATACGTAAATCCGAATTACATTCACATGGATATAATTATTAAAACTAATCAACAAAATGAATTAAATGTGAAATTACTCCTTGTCTTTTCAACTAAAGATACAGTAGAAAATCTCTGAAACATTTCCCAAGTGTCGGTTTGCCAATAAGAATGTTTTACGTTAAAACGGGCGTGGGTGTGACGCGTCGGCGGGGCGCGGCTTTGGGCGGCGCGGGCGAAGCGCGGTGCGGCACTGAGACGGTGGGCGGCGCGCGCGCACTGTTCCCTGGCACGCGGCACGACGCGCACGCGCACCCATGAAGATCGAGGACCAGACTACGGAGGAAGCGGCGCGCCGTGCGCCTGCTACTCGTCGACAAGAAAAACCACCTTACTCCTACATCACCCTAATCGTTATGGCAATTAGACACTCTCCGAACAAGAGACTTACACTTAGCGAAATATACGCGTTTCTTCAACAGCAGTTCCCTTTTTTCCGAAGCTCATACCAAGGCTGGAAGAACTCAGTGCGACACAACCTCAGCCTAAATGAATGCTTCATTAAGCTACCGAAAGGGCTGGGAAGACCTGGTAAAGGCCATTACTGGACAATAGATCCTTCGTCGGAATTCATGTTTGAGGAAGGCTCTCATAGACGACGGCCACGAGGATTTAGACGCAAATGTCAAGCTCTGAAGTCACAGTTCGGTAGCGGTGGCTATCTATGTGGAGGAGGTGTAGGAGCGCTGCCGGCGTCGCAGGCGACGGGTTACGAGCTGGGGAGCAGCGGCGGCGCCGGCTCGAGCAGTGGGCCATCCATCGACTACGGCGCGTGTGCATATTCACACTCGGGTTCAAGTCAGCAGCTGACCTACAGTGGAGAGTACTGCGGCTACAGTGGCATGGGTGAGCGGGAGTGGCCGCTGGCCTACAGCGCAGTAGACGCAGCGTATCACCCACCTGCTTCTGCATCGCCCAACTATCAGTATGCTGTCACAAACGATCATGGTAAGTTATATATTTTTTTAATTGCCACACATTATTATAAATATATGTAAGTAATATGCAATACTGATCTCTGAAAGGTGCACGATATTGTTCAACTTGACGCAATTCTCTTTTATACAGTGAGTTTGGCTCAATTTAATTTATATTTTGCCAGAATGAGATATCAAATAAATTCAAAATGTTTCTGTATACTAACAGGAGGATTAGGGAATCGATTCAACACACAGATGATCCGGTTGTGATTGTACATGGTTATTATTATTATTAATAGATGTTGATTGTTTCGACAAAGCTATGTATGTACATTTTATTCATTAGTGTTCTTAAGGGGCCTTATAAATAGCATATAGAAATACACTTTTTACAGGTTTCATTATTACTTTTCTTGGTTTCCAACAATAACACATTTAATCGTTCGTTAGAATTTCAATTCTAATTGCATTCAATAGAAGAAGTTATGAATTTGATATTTAAAACCTTACAATATTCCGCATTTGGTAGATATTATTTAGTATCCGTTCATTGTACTGGATTTGTTCTACTCTTATTGACAGTTTGCAAAAAATGATTGGAAACTAAACAACCGACACACCTCAATAAATTGAATTTCATTGCGAATGTACCTATTTTCTTTAATAACGCAGTCAAAGATTTTGTTGTTCGAAGTTAGAAATACAAAATGCACCACTATTTTAATCCAGCAAATACTAACAAAATCCAAAAATTTATTATATTTTAAAATATTATTAATTAAATATATACATTTAATTTGATAATATGTAGAAATAAATTTTAATTAGATAAATTAAAATTATGAGATAAGATTAAATATTTTTTAAAATGCATTTATTTTCCTCAACCACTGTTTAGGTATTGCATATTTAAAATAAACACGTTAAATTTGACTGCCGGTAAAAGAATAATACAACCTATCACTAAATTTTTTTTTCATCTTCACTACATATGGTTAAAATCTTGCAACTCACTCTTTAAACGTTTCAGTTTGTGTGGCATCAGACCACCTGAGGATACTTAGTTCGATGGGGTTACTTAATTGGATATTCGCAAATTAATACCTTGACTTGCTAAAAATGCACAAACTTAAAAGATTATTTTATTTACAAGTGCCCTAAGACTTACAAGGCAGTACTAGTGTACCCCCTGGACATTTCTCACATATTGTTTCCATGGTGTAATAATTGTATAAAAAATTTAATATTATGTCATAAAAGTTATGTTAATGTTTTATTTGTGGCTCAAGCTGAGTAAATCGATGCTTAGGCATGACGTTATATTTAGTTGTTTAGTTAATTTAATACTAAAGAGATACATCTCAAGTGTGTTAGGATAAAGATATCTGGCAATGAATGTTCTCTGTCTGCTCATAAGGAACTTGGCGTGATGATATAATATTTAATTAACAATTTCGTACTGTCCATTAATTAAGACAAATGTCTATTAAAATGCTAATTAAGATCTTCATCTTATGGAAAATTAGTAATGTTTAAATGGAAATGTAAAAATTAGGATTCCAAGGAAATGTGCCCAAAGTGTGTTCTTGTATTATTGAGCTTTATTCATTAATACAGAAGGCATCGATACCTATTCCTCAAATAAAACATAAGAAACTCCAAATATTTTTTTTTCGTTACGAACGGCGCGGTGCAAATTAATGTACAGTTTTTCTCATAGATTTCGTTGAAAGCATCTCCAACGATGCTACGCATTCTCTAACGATCATGTATCATTTATATTGACTGTATAGCAAGTTATATAATTGGTTACAGTGTAGATAACATATCATATTTACAATTAAGTATACAGTTATAAATTATATTTCAAGAAATACTTGCTGCTATCACATGCTAATAATATTATGGGAAACACTTCTCACGCAGGCCGTAATGATCAATAATATCAATGAGAATGTTTTTTTTTCATTGGAACTCATAATCTCAATGTTTCCGCTCTGTTCTGTATTCAGCTCTATAGGTCTATGTCTCCTGTATGTATGGACTGTTTAATACAGCCAATTCGATAGGTGAGAGTTGAGCCAATTTTTTATAAAACACTAGGTTTTCTTCTTCATCGAGTCGATAGCTGATCATGAGTGATCAGCCACCGTGTTGAAAGGATTAGTCGCAATGTCCAGGGTGCGCCGGGCAGTGTATATTCGTACCTATTAGACATAGTCGCCGCTTGGAGAGGCTCCTTTCATGCACTAGGTAACGAAGGCATTGAAGTTTAATATCTATGCAGATTCTTTTGTTTCCGCACTATCTTCGTGTGAAAAATATAAATCAGATCGACCACCAGCGGGAACCTTTGATAAATTCTGAATCATTTTCCTTATTTAAGAATAGTCTACCGACCAATCATGTTATATATTCGTTGATATAAAACTTATAAAGCTAATTGTACTTGCAATGTTCATTGCAAAATTGCCGTATTTTTGTGTGGTTATACCGTTGCATTGTTTAAACCAAATCCCGTATTTATAACTAATTAATATCACAAGCAAAATATTAAGAGTGTAACTGGATTCATATAAACTGGAAAAAATAAGGACAGGAGTGAATAGGCAATTTCTAGGCAAGCGTCGTAGGCCGGATCTCTCTTCACATCAGGTGAAATTGCAGTTAAACGCGTGCCTAACAAATATAAAAATAATATTTTAAATGACATGCTACAATTTGACTTTAATTCAACTTCAAACATTCCGGTTTTGTTTTAAAGCCGGATTAGCACTTCAATGAACTTTTTTAAATATTCCTTATTTTTTTACAATGTTTTTCACAATATTTAATTCAACTTAACAAATTAGAGGGGGTAAGACAGTATTCAACACAAACCACCGCTTTGAGTTAATCATTACTGAGCTACTGGTTACCACGCGTCATCTTGAAAGATAAAGAATCTAGAATAAAATTAGGTAGCCACTTGAAATGGAATGTGTTGACTGTTGTCAACACCTTAATAATGAGGGCCTGGTTTACGTCACCGCTCAAGGGCCTCGAATACGGACAGCTTGACGAATTGTGTTGATAAGCGACAGGTTGTGAGACCGGGAATCAACATACAGTAGTTGCCTTTTAAAAACACCTAGTGCTTTGTAAGCTTTAATCGTCTTATAGTTTCTTGGCTACTAAATAAACCTATTAATTTCATGTACATTTTAGTATCCTTTATTATTATTATTATTCGTAGACGACTGATATCATATTTAATTTTTACAAGTATTTTTTTTATGATTTTATTTATTTTCTTTATACATTTTGCCCCTTTGCCCCGTGATTATCTTGACAGTATTCAAACCATACAAAATCATTTAGGCCCATTTGCTCTACGCTTATCCCGTAAGAGACCTGATGTGATGTGAGGACACCTTTATACTCGTATTGTCTTGTGTTTAAAATATCATTGACATTTTTAAGCATTGTATAATTCTCATGAAGTTTAGTGTGTTTTAATTTTTTTTCATATGTCGGTTAATATTTTAAACAGAATAAACGATGTATGAATTATGTTACGGCAATGTAAACTTTCTGCATACAAAACTTTACACACTAGGTATGAGTTAATTAAAAGACCTTACTTTCTTTATTTAGTACTCTTGTTTTTTCAATTAAAATAAGGGATTATTAAAAAATATTATCATAATTTTACTGACAATGAGAAATATGTGTGGATGTAGGTATTATGGACAATTTTTATATCATACATAAATGAACCTGTAATGTTCTTCCACCATGTTATCTTCAAACCTTTGTTGAAACACGTCCAAAATTTGAAAATAGCCAGTATGAAGATGTTATACTCGTATACAAGTGCTAAACAGCCACTGAAATTGACGAGTGCTCGGTACGTACGTACGGTTGAATAAAACAATATCTCAAATCCATGTATTATTCTTGAGGATCATTTTTTTTATGAATAGATATTTTGTTATAATGACAATTTCATTATGTCACTATACATTGACTGACTGCCTCGTTGGTCGTGTTGGTTGCAAGTGTGACTGCCGATCGGGGGGTCCCGGGTTCGATTCCCTGGTCGAACACTAAAAAAAATTCTAATTTAGATTTTCTAGTAGTGGTTCGGAGTCTGGATATGTGACCGATGCATGGCAATGGGCTCACCACCTATTCCATAGTGGGTAAACGTAACTGATGAAACGGGATTACAGGCGTGAAGTTACGTTTAAAGATGTGTATGAGGCTCATTCAAACATATGATCATTAAAAGTTAAGAAACCATGCTGATAGCAAGTGCCTCATGATATCAGTTACATATAAATTGCTGGAAAGAAATACTGCGAAAGTTTTATCCCAGATGTTTGCTCTTTATGATGTCGCGACTGAAGATAAAAACTGGATACATTGCTTTCATACAGAAAATTACCAGCGATCATGCAAATGAATCTTGGAAGATAAAATCAGATCAATAAACTTAGGTCAAGCGACGTGTTATTAAAAAAATTGTTGCACTTTTTTTTAAGACTGGTGCACAAACCAGTACCTACTTAATTCTTTGGGTACGGGAATAATTACAGTACTTATTTCCGTATTTAAAGAATTAAAAAAAGTGAATGCAGTGAACAATTTGTGGGCCTTCAGTTTTCTGGCGACGCCCCTAATAACGACCCACATCTTGCACCACGACAATGCTCATGAGAAGAAATTCTTATTACATATTTAAGTCTTCTTAAGTATTTTCTCCACTCTGATGATAGTCTAGATATCATGTTATTTCTATTTTCTTTTCAAAAACTAGACGAGACGTCCATAAAAAGCAGTGATGGCGTTCAACCGGCATTTAGAAAACATGTCGGTATTTCAGATAGTGGACGTCTTAATTTGATAAATGGTTAGATACACAAGAATTTTCTTTCGCGTCTAGATACTGTACATTATCTACAATTCATTTGATATTAAATTCTCAATGCCTCAAATAAATTTCGAAAACTAATATATATTTTTATCTTATTACTATTGGACAAGAGTCTCATCTCAGAATGAGAGCAAAACAAATATGTATGTCTAATTTATCCTAAAGCTTCCATGTGATTTGTAATATTTTAAGTCATTATTTTATTAATAAGGTGAAAAATAGTAAAGATACTTTTCTACAATCATTCTCACCGTTATTATTTACTGTCCTGTTTTTATACAAACTAATTTATATATGAAATATTGATTGATTCAAAATATTTTCGATATTTCAAGGATTATCAATCTAATAAATACAATAATTGGTAAATCTTAAAAAATTACCTTATCATCTTCTGTCGTTTGCGGAGTTGGAATACCTATGATAGAGTTGTCCCACATGACCGGGTGCCACGGGCGGCGCGTGGGCTTCTCCGGTGGGAGCTGTGGCTGTGGTGGCTTCAGTGGTAACGCACTGACATCAACATACTCTTCGTCGTCGTAAATAACTGCCTCTGTCGCCATGCCTGTTCCAATTACACTAATTAAAACTGAGTTTTATTTAACTTAACGCTTTGCCAAGTAGGTACATATTGCTATAGAACTTATTTAGAATTGGGAAAGATCGTCGATTATATTAGCATTACAATAGTTTGAAACACCATGAAATTACTAGTGTTAAAAATATTTATACTGTTATAATTCACTTAGATATACGAACCTTATTATAAGCCGCCGTTGGTACGATAAAAATAAATCATTCTACTGCTTTCCAAAAAACAACGACGCAATTACCTTTTTATATTGGATTTGTTACTTGGCAAGATTACAAGAAATCATAATCGGAAAGTGTAGGATCATGCTAGAATAGAACTGCTATTGAATATCGATTTAATAATTATATCTATATAAATTTTACTGTAATGTCTTTTCTGTTCTGCTTTGCGGTTTTTTTAAGTAATGTAATATTTTATTTATAAATTCTCCGTAACAAACTGAACACATACCTACTAAAACCTACTGAAGTATCATGTTTAAAGAAATGATTACATAAAACATAACTACTGTTTTTTCAGGAACAACAACATTACGTTAATAGTAATCTTAAATCCATATTTGATGAGCAATTTTAAATATGTGGAGACAAATTAATCTAAATTTTAGGAACATCCAACATATGAAGCATTATTGTAATCTGCCAAAAATTGTGAAACTAACATATTTATTAATTTAATATTATTATTTTAACTAATATACTCAGATTAGCCGTGATCGAGAATATTTTTTTAAATAAAAACCACTGATCAATCTCATTGTATTATAACAAGACAATTTTTTTAAAGTATTTATAAAAACAAAAATTAAATAAACAAAAATATTCAAACTCACCCACAATCTTCCAAGGACTATCACTGTTTTGTGTTGTATTCACTCCACAAGTGCGACGTCCCTAATACATGTATGCCGACTTTATAATTGGCGACTAATCTCATGCAGATTTATTTATATTCACACAACCGTGATCCAGTGCATGGGTGAAATGCGACTGAAAAATAGGTAGTCATTTTCTTTCGCCTCTGGGACCTACGAATCGCGCTAAGCCACTCCTTTATGACGTATCTTGGACAATTACCAGTAAAAATAAGAACATCAAATACAATATTGACAAGTAGGACGCTGACCGGATACCATGCCAACAATTTCTGAATCAATGACGTTGAACTGTTTCATTATATTTTAACGACTGATCTACATTATCTCAGACACCACCGTGTTTAAGAAAATGTACATATTTATAGCATTCTCTTCTTCGTGAAATTAATTCTTTTTATTCTATCCATGTACATGGAATTGATAAAATTTTTATTGTAAAAAATTTGTAGAATGTTTTAAGTATTGAACGATGTAATACATGTTTTCAGAATATAGAATTTAAATAATAATTATTGCTGATAATCATTGGTGATACGTAACATAAGATCTCGTATTTTATGTTACTTATAATAATAAAAAATACTTCTTTCTAAGTACGTACTGTGGTTAACGAAATGAATACTTCCAGCATATATTATAATTGTTTATTTTCATTTAATCTAAAACTAGTTAACAACAAATTGATAAAAAGGCAGTCCTTTTGTCAATAATCATTACAACATCTTACAAGCTACATTGAAACTTAACTGAAAACGTTCTTTAAACACCATATAACCTTTGTAAGTTTCTAGCTTTATTATTTCAAATTATTCTCTAAAAGTAAATGTTATTGAAATGTTTGTTTTCATTTTCATCTAACTAGTGTTTTTCGTCTGTACTTAACAAATAAAGGTTCGTGAAATCTTAATTATGCAACAAATATCTATTACCCGTTTTACTTTTTGTTCGGGCTTTATTTAAAATTGTATAAATGATACGCTCTAATAATGCTCGTGCTTGCTTTCAACATCTATTATGCTCCTGCGACAGTTTCGTCAAATGAAACTTCATGCTCCGATCTCGAAAGCATATACTCAGGGAGTGTTACACCTAAAGCGGCGCTATATCGTGGCACGGTCTCTGCCCAAAAGGCGCCTTGAGAGTTAGCTCCAGAAAATTCCTCCGGCGGGGCTATGTTAGTTTCATCCACTATTTCCGCCTCTGGTTCGGAACCTTCACTTCTTTTAACCTTATGTGATTGATGGATTGATGGAATCGGGTTAGAAGCAGCTGCGGATAACGATGTCGGAGAGGTCTTCTTACGTTTTAGTTTTTTACCGTATCCGGGATTTGCTACAACATACGATGCTGATACTTGCACGGCAGGCGCATTTGTTGTTACTGTTTGACTTTCAGCTCCTTCATTTCCTCCATCAATTGTTGCTGGCTTTGAGGTGAATTCCTTCAGTTCTTTATAAGCTAAATGACTTTGTTTTGGTGCAGATTCAGACACAAACATACATTCTTCATTCTTCAGACCAGAACTATCGATACATTGAAAACATGTCATGCCATTTTTTTGCACCTTTTTACACTTGGATCTATCTTTTTTCTTGAACTCAGCTAGTACGTGTTCCACATCTTTTTTAGGTTCATTGTCAGTATAAAAACCAGGTAAAGCCTTTTTATAATCATAAGGCTTGGCTGTCGAATGAGTTTCCTCTGAACTTTCTTCATCGTTAATAGCTCGCAAGGACTCGCTCTTTTTGGGTTTTGATGAATGAACATAATATGCCTTGTACTTTTCTCTAGAGTCATCATCGCTGTCTTCTTTTTTATAATTACTGTATGGTTTCTCATTTCTATACCTTTGTGGAGAAGAATTTTCCTTATCGACCTCTTGATACTTTTCTGATGTTTTTGGTTGTTCTGATTTTTGATTAGTTTCAGGTTCCTCGGGTTCATCGTTACTGTCGAACTTTCTTTCTTTTGAATAGGCATATTTATTATTTTTTGGCTCTGCAACATAGGAACATGACTCATAGTTGCCTCCACTTTTAGAAGCTTGACAGGT
>DWRE01000189.1:0-12651 GCA_018251075.1 Metardaris cosinga cedra | reverse complement strand
GCTAAGCGCGACAATGTGCGCATCCGCAACCTGTACTTTGAGTTGAACCGCGGCTTCGATAGCATTGAGATCGTACTGGCTGATTTTGCTTTCGGCACGGGATAAATCTAATGAACCATCAACATAATTAACCGTAATATCCTGCTCATCGGGCACACTTTTGTAACATGTAATAATCCTCATCACATCTCCTGATATATTAATGAAAGCATTATTCATTGCAGCAATGGAGTGAATAAATATCATATCCAAAAGTGAAAAAGTAAAACCCCAATCACCAATATTGAACATGCCAAGCCATAATCATGGAAATATTCAATATTGCCACTTGCCTCACAAACATTGAATTTCACAGAGTGAAAAATCTTCACAACAAAACTCATCCCGTTGTTTTAAATGAACTAAAACGAAATTCTTGTGATGTGTTTATTACAAAAACAAATTTGACAGAGTTAACGATACAGGCGTTTACTAGTATTTAGCATTGTACGAGAGCTTACTCCATCAGGAGAAATTCATTTCAACTGAAATAAAATTAACATAATTTAAACAAACGAGAAACTTATTATTTCAAACATCCTTATTCACGCCATATAAAAGCGGGATTGACTATGAAAAATGAAAAGAAAAAGGTGGGAATAGAACCCAAAGTATTCTTCCCGCCGCTGATTATCGTCGGCATTCTCTGCTGGCTAACCGTCCGCGACCTGAATGCAGCTAATACTGTTATTAATGCCATCTTCAGTTATGTCACTAACGTCTGGGGCTGGGCCTTTGAATGGTACATGGTAGTCATGTTCGGCGGCTGGTTCTGGTTGGTTTTTGGCCGCTACGCCAAAAAACGTCTCGGTGACGATCCACCGGAATTCAGCACGGCTAGCTGGATTTTTATGATGTTCGCTTCATGTACCTCCGCTGCAGTACTGTTCTGGGGGTCGATTGAAATTTACTACTATGTCTCCAGTCCACCGTTCGGCCTCGAACCCTATTCCATACAGGCAAAAGAGTTAGGCCTGGCGTACAGCCTGCTGCACTGGGGACCGTTGCCGTGGGCAACGTACAGCTTCCTTTCCGTGGCATTCGCTTACTTTTTCTTTGTTCGCAAAATGGATGTGATTCGCCCGAGCAGTACGCTTATCCCGTTGATGGGTGAAAAACGCGCCAACGGAATTATCGGTACCATCATCGATAACTTCTATCTGGTGGCGTTAATCTTTGCGATGGGCACCAGTCTGGGCCTTGCGACACCACTGGTGACGGAGTGTATTCAGTTTCTGTTCGGCATTCCACATACGCTGCAACTCGACGCCATCATCATCACCTGCTGGATAATTCTGAATGCTATTTGCGTGGCTTGCGGTCTGCAAAAAGGGGTAAAAATCGCCAGTGACGTGCGCAGCTATCTGAGTTTCTTGATTCTCGGGTGGGTGTTTATTGTCGGCGGTGCCAGTTTCATCATGAACTACTTCACGGACTCCGTGGGTACGTTGCTGATGTATCTACCGAGGATGCTGTTTTATACCGACCCGATAGCTAAAAGTGGTTTCCCTCAGGGGTGGACCGTTTTCTACTGGGCCTGGTGGGTGATTTACGCCATTCAGATGAGCATCTTCCTCGCCCGAATTTCGAAGGGTCGTACCGTACGTGAACTGTGTCTCGGTATGGTTGCCGGACTGACCGCTGCGACCTGGTTGCTGTGGACCATTCTTGGCAGTAACACCTTGCAGTTGATGGATCAAAACGTTGTCAATATTCCTGAGCTTATCAAGCTGTACGGTGTGCCACGCGCCATCATCGAAACATGGGCCGCTCTACCACTCAAAACTGCCACCATCTGGGGTTTCTTCATTCTTTGCTTCATCGCCACTGTGACGCTCATTAATGCCTGCTCTTACACCCTGGCAATGTCGACTTGTCGCTCAATGAAAGATGGCGATGAACCACCGCTGCTGGTGCGTATCGGTTGGTCTGTTCTAGTGGGGGTCATTGGTATCGTGCTACTGGCACTCGGCGGACTCAAACCGATACAGACGGCAATTATCGCCGGTGGATGTCCGCTTTTCTTCGTCAACATCATGGTCACGCTTTCGTTTATCAAAGACGCAAAAATACACTGGAAAGATTAATAGTTAACAAATAAATCAATAAATTAAGAGGTTAAATAGATGGATTTTAGACTGAATGATGAACAAGAACTGTTTGTTGCTGGTATCCGGGAATTAATGGCCAGCGAAAACTGGGAAACCTACTTCGCCCAGTGTGATAAGGACAGCGTCTACCCGGAACGCTTTGTGAAGGCGCTGGCGGATATGGGAATCGATAGCCTGCTTATTCCTGAAGAACATGGCGGACTGGAAGCCGGGTTTGTCACTCTTGCCGCCGTCTGGATGGAGCTTGGGCGGCTGGGTGCTCCAACCTATGTTCTTTATCAATTGCCAGGCGGGTTCAATACCTTCCTGCGTGAAGGCACTCAGGAGCAAATAGACAAAATAATGGCATTTCAGGGTACCGGCAAACAGATGTGGAACTCTGCTATCACCGAACCAGGTGCCGGTTCCGATGTCGGTAGCCTGCAAAGCACCTATACCCGCAAAAATAATAAGGTTTACCTGACGGGTAGCAAATGCTTCATCACCAGCAGCGCGTACACTCCGTATGTAGTGGTGATGGCACGTGATTCCGCCTCGCCTGAAAAAGCAGTATTCACCGAGTGGTGCGTCGATATGAGCTTGCCGGGGATCAAAATCAACAAGCTGGAAAAGCTAGGCCTACGCATGGATAGCTGCTGTGAGCTGACGTTCGATAATGTCGAACTGGATGAGAAAGATATGTTTGGCCGTGAAGGCAACGGTTTTAACCGCGTGAAAGAGGAGTTCGACCATGAGCGTTTCCTCGTTGCGCTCACGAACTACGGCACCGCAATGTGCGCTTTTGAAGATGCGGCACGTTACGCCAATCAGCGTGTGCAGTTTGGCGAAACTATCGGGCGCTTCCAACTAATTCAGGAAAAATTTGCCCACATGGCAATCAAACTGAACTCAATGAAAAACATGCTGCTGGAAACCGCCTGGAAGAGTGACAACGGGCTCATCACCTCGGGCGACGCCGCGATGTGTAAATACTTCTGCGCCAATGCAGCATTTGAAGTCGTCGATGCCGCTATGCAAGTGCTGGGCGGAGTGGGTATTGCCGGTAATCACCGTATTACCCGTTTCTGGCGCGACCTGCGAGTGGACAGGGTTTCTGGCGGTTCTGATGAAATGCAGATCCTGACTCTGGGGCGTTCGGTGCTGAAACAATATCGCTAAACCATTGCTGACTGACGCAGAGGCTCGATGGCCTCTGTTCAGTTTTATGACGAGGTGTAAACCATGACCACTCATTTACCGATGCCCGAATTTGGTCCCCTATCCGGGCTGCGGGTTGTTTTTTCCGGGATCGAAATTGCCGGGCCGTTTGCCGGACAGATGTTTGCCGAATGGGGCGCGGAAGTTATCTGGATAGAAAACGTCGCCTGGGCCGACACCATCCGCGTTCAACCGCATTACCCGCAACTTTCGCGCCGTAATTTACGTGCGCTCTCCCTCAACATTTTCAAAGATGAAGGCCGCGAAGCATTCCTGAAGCTAATGGAAACGACCGACATCTTTATTGAAGCCAGTAAAGGCCCGGCGTTTGCCCGCCGTGGCATTACTGATGAAGTGCTTTGGCAGCACAATCCTCGTCTGGTCATTGCCCATTTATCAGGCTTTGGGCAATACGGTGATCCACAGTACACCAACCTGCCCGCTTACAACACCATTGCTCAGGCGTTCAGCGGCTACTTGATTCAGAACGGTGATAAAGACCAGCCGATGCCCGCGTTCCCCTATACCGCAGACTATTTCTCCGGCATGACGGCAACCACATCGGCGCTGGCTGCGCTGTATAAATCGCGCCAGACTGGCAAGGGCGAAAGTATCGATATTGCGATGTACGAAGTCATGCTGCGTATGGGCCAGTACTTCATGATGGATTACTTTAACGGCGGTGAAGTTTGCCCGCGCATGACCAAAGGCAAAGACCCTTATTACGCGGGCTGTGGACTTTACACCTGTAGCGACGGTTATATCGTGATGGAGATTGTCGGCATCACCCAGATTCAGGAAATCTTCGCCGATATTGGTCTTGCGCACCTGATCGGTACGCCAGAAATTCCGAAGGGGACACAGCTTATTCATCGCGTGGAATGCCCTCATGGCATGCTCGTTGAAGAGAAACTGGACGCATGGCTGGCAACACTCACCATCGAGCAAGCGCTGGCACGACTTGCAGAACTGAACATCGCCAGTGCCAAAGTTCTAACCATTCCTGAGTTAGAAAAAAACCCGCAGTACATTGCCCGTGAATCAATCACCCAGTGGAAAACCCTGGAGGGCGATACCTGCAAAGGGCCGAATGTGATGCCTAAATTCCGAAACCATCCGGGGAAAATTTGGCGCAGCATGCCTTCTCACGGAATGGATACTGACGCAATTTTGCAAAGTATCGGTTACAGCGAAGCTGATATCAGGGGGCTGGTCGCTAAAGGACTGGCCAAAACAACAGAGTAAGCGCATGACCGGCTCAAACTGATTGTTACCCACGTTTGAGCCATCTGCGTCTAAGAACGGGATAAGCGTTCAATGGACCTTATAGGTGGACAAAACTTACGCCAGATGTGGGACAACATGGCGGATGTTAATGGCAACAAAACCGCACTGATTTTTGAATCCGCTACAGGTGAGGTACGGCAATTCGGTTACCAGGCCCTGAATGAGGAAATTAACCGCACGGCTAACCTCTTCCATGGGCTTGGTGTGGAAAAAGGTGACAGAGTCGCCCTACATCTCGACAACTGCCCGGAGTTCATTTTTTGCTGGTTTGGGCTGGCGAAAATTGGGGCGATTGTAGTCCCTATCAACGCTCGCTTTTTAATCGAGGAAAGCCGGTGGCTGGTTGATAACTGCCAGGCTCGCATGGTGGTCACTACCCATCACTTTTATCCGCTATATCGGCAGATACTTGGCGAAAACAGCACCTCGCTTGAGCGCATTCTCCTCATTTCAAACCTGGCAATTGCAACGGATGCGGTTACGCTTGATTTTTCAGCGCTCCAGCAACAGCAAGCGCCTGAGCTAATGTGTCATGTTGAACTGAGCGTTAATGACACAGCAGAAATTTTGTTCACCTCCGGCACCACGTCACGCCCTAAAGGTGTCGTCATCACTCACTACAATTTGCGCTTTGCAGGCTATTACACCGCCTGGCAGTGCGCGCTGCGTGCCGATGATGTTTATCTCACTGTCATGCCTGCGTTTCATATTGATTGCCAGTGTACGGCTGCCATGGCGGCATTCTCCGCAGGGGCCACTTTTGTGTTGCTTGAAAAATACAGCGCCCGCGCTTTCTGGAGCAAGATCCTCAAGTACCAGGCGACGGTCACCGAATGTATCCCGATGATGATAAGAACGCTGCTGGCTCAGCCTCACAACCCAGATGAAAGGCAGCATCGACTGCGTGAAGTGCTGTTTTATCTCAATCTTTCGGTTGAGGAAAAAGAGGCCTTTATTGCGCGCTTTGGTGTAAGACTCCTGACCTCTTACGGTATGACGGAAACTATTGTTGGGATTATCGGCGACCGTCCTGGAGACATGCGACGCTGGCCTTCCATTGGCCGCCCTGGTTTTGGCTACGAAGCGCAAATCCGCAACTACCGCGGCGCGGTTGTTCCGCCTGGTGAAGTCGGCGAAATCTGCATTAAAGGTGAACCGGGAAAAACGCTGTTCAAAGAGTATTACAACCAGCCGGAAGCGACCGCCCATGCGTACCAACACGGTTGGTTACACACCGGTGATTGTGGTTATCAGGACGAAGATGGCTTTTTCTATTTCGTCGATCGCAGCAGCAATATGATCAAACGCGGCGGCGAAAATATCTCCTGTAGTGAAATCGAAAATATTCTCGCCTCGCATCCGAAAATTCAAGACGTTGCCGTCATTGGTATTCCTGATGCTATGCGCGATCAGGCAATTAAAGCGTTTATCGTTCTTCATGAAGGGGAAAGTTTTAGCGACCACGAATTTTTCAGCTATTGCGAGTCCAACATGGCGAAATTCAAAGTTCCGACGTGTATGGAGATTCGTCAGGATCTCCCCCGCAACTGCTCTGGAAAAGTGATAAAAAAACAACTTCAATAATACATTGAAAAGGAAGGGAAAAATGAACAATGAATTACAGGTCACCCGTAACGGTCCGGTTCTGGAAATCGTGCTAAACAGGCCAAAAGCCAACGCCATTGACGCCGCCACCAGCTTCAAGATGGGGGAAACTTTTCTGCAATTTCGTGACGACCCTGAATTACGCATTGCGATTATTACCGGTGCCGGCGAGCGTTTTTTCTCCGCTGGGTGGGACCTGAAATCCGCCGCGGAAGGAGAAGCTCCAGACGCTGATTTTGGTCCTGGTGGTTTTGCCGGACTTACGGAAATCTTCAATCTGGATAAACCCGTGATTGCCGCCGTCAACGGCTATGCTTTCGGCGGCGGCTTCGAATTGGCGCTGGCAGCAGACATGATTGTCTGTTCTGATAACGCGAGCTTCGCATTACCCGAGGCGAAATTAGGGATTGTGCCAGACAGCGGCGGCGTACTGCGCTTACCGAAAATCCTGCCGCCTGCCCTCGTCAATGAAATGGTAATGACCGGCAGACGCATGGATGCACAAGAGGCGCTCCACTGGGGAATCGTCAATCGTGTTGTCAGCCCCGATGCTCTGATGGACAGTGCGAGGGAACTGGCCGCGCAAATCGTTTCCAGCGCACCACTCGCTATTGCCGCCCTGAAAGAGATTTATCGCGCTACCCGCGAATTGCCGATTGAAGCAGGCTACCAACTGATGCGTAGCGGTACACTTAAACATTATCCGAGTGTACTGCATTCAGAAGATGCGCTCGAAGGGCCACAGGCGTTTACTGAGAAACGCGAACCACAATGGAAAAACAGATAATTTGCAGTACTCCAGATGAGACGGAGCGCTTTCCTGATAGGAGAGGGAGATGAGTTTTTATTCGTTTGAAGGGCTGACACCTGTTGTGCACCCCACGGCCTGGGTACATCCATCGGCGGTGATCATCGGTGATGTGATTATCGGTGCGCAGGTCTACATCGGTCCACATGCTTCACTGCGTGGCGACTATGGCCGACTGATTATCGAGGCCGGAGCCAACATTCAGGATGGTTGCATCATGCATGGTTACTGCGATACGGACACCATCGTGCATGAATCCGGACATATTGGTCATGGCGCCATTTTGCATGGTTGCATCGTTGGCCGTGATGCGCTGGTTGGTATGAACAGCGTGATCATGGACGGTGCGGTAATTGGGGATGAGAGTATTGTCGCGGCAATGAGTTTTGTGAAAGCTGGGTTTATCGGTGCACCACGACAGTTGCTGGTTGGCAGCCCAGCCCGACATCTGCGAGCGGTAACTGATGAAGAACGACATTGGAAAAAACTCAATACCAGGGAGTATCAGGATCTGGCAGCACGATGCCATACATCGCTTTATCCTACAGAGCCAATATGCAAGGTTGAAGCAAACCGCCCCAGGCTACGCGGCACGACAGATGTAAAGCCTAAACACCTGTAAAAACAGGCGCATTACGCGCCTGTTTGCTGCGGCCTCACAGGACCGAGTATTACCAACACGCATGCAACTTGAAGTATGAAGGTTATAAACCTACCGACGTTGTGTTTTGGATAGCATCCACTGCCACTTTTGCTCTTGGTTAAGCTCCCCAGGCGGCACTGCTGCCAGCCGGGGTGAGGAGATATGGAATACATTCTTTACTTCAGAAGAAGATTCCAGTCGGGCGTATAACTGCTTATCAATACTGCTGACTTTCAATAATCGCTGGCACTGGCATCCTCTGCCCTTGAGCTGAGTAGGCATCGTTTTGGTTTCACACTCGATTTCCTCAACATCGGCCAGAATATACGAAACGGTGTTAATGGCTTTACAGGGGTCGATATTAAACTCACAGGCAATTTCTTTGGCACTAATCCAGCGATTTTGTGCCATTACCCAATCCGCAATTAATAAATACAACGGTTTATCAATACATTTATCATTCATACAGTTTCCCTAATCGAAAAATAAAATTCAAATTCAGCGCAACTGCTGGCGAAAATATTGTGCACCATCGCGCAATGCTTCATCGGCAATATCCATCATGCGTGAGTAATGCAAAAAAGCATGTAGCGTACCCGGGTACATCTTGTAGCTGCACTCCTGGCCATGCTCTTGTAAAACATGGTAAAGTGCCACATTATCATCAACCAGCGGGTCATACTCTGCGGTGGCGATAAAACAGGGTGGTATGGCATTACTAAGATTATTATTAAACAAGCAGTAATACGGTGATTCACGATCGCTTACCTTATTGAGATAAGCCGTTTCATAGAAGGCTAAATCCTCCTGCGTCAGTCCATCCCAACTGCCGCCATACAAACGTCGACTGGCGGAATCTCGCAAACCATACAGTCCATACCAGAGCAAAAGCCCCTTCACGTGACCACAGTGGATATTTTTATCACGCATCCACAACATGGAAGCCAGTGCCAGCATAGCGCCAGCAGAATCACCCGCCAGACCAATCTGTTCCATGTTCAGCGCATAACTTTCGGCGTGGTGATAATAAAACTGACACACAGCAACAATATCTTCGATGCCCTGCGGGAATTTAGTTTCAGGAGAAAGGGGGTAATCAATTCCGATAACAGTACAGCCAGTATAGTGCGCCAGCAGCCGCATGATCCTGTCGTGGGTATCGAGATTACCCAAAACAAACCCACCGCCATGCAGATAGAAAAGCGTTCCCTGGGCGCGCTCTTGTGAAATGTAAATCCGGGTTTTTGTCTCGTAGCAGAATGTGGGTACCATAATATCCTGGCTACGAACAGGCTGCGGTCCACCTTCATTCCAGTAGCGACGCTCATCACTGTAGGCTCGCCGCTGCGCGGGAAGATCACTTTCGTCAACAGCAGGCTGTGGATGCGCTTGCTGAAACGCCAGGATCTCGCGCATTTGTGGTGAGATCCTTTCCAGCACGCGTACTTTGTTTTCAGGCTTCATGGTTCTCTCCGGATAAACTTCACTCCATTTTAGAAACCCTACGCCGAAAAACTGAGAACTCACCGACCGATATTGAATATTTTTACCATCGGTACTTGCGGATCTATGACGGGCACCTGATCTAACCTGGCCCATTGACTCTCCATTTCACCCAGAATGTGAATCAGGCACTGAGCGATAAAGTGCTAAATGATTCCGACATTGCCAAACGCCTGATGCAACCTACAGAAGCTGCGCAACGCACAGGAAAACCCACGAGCCAGACTACGGCTACTGCGTTCCTTACTTACGCAAAGTTTTATGACTCTGGTATCAGTCCATTGCAGTTGACTAACCAAGAGCCTCAAACTCGCCTCCAGATCACACCCTCGACATTTAACATGAAAAGTACAATTTTTTACCTGAATGTTACATTCCATTAAAATATCCTTCCCCCATACTCATCCCACGCCCACCCCTACCGAGGGAACCAACTGATGAATACTAGCAACCCGATGCTGGAAAAATTACTGCCCATTCTGCCACTTATCGCTGCCAATGCCGCACAGGCGGAAAGCGAACGAAAAGTACCGGATGAGAATATCCGTTTGTTAAAAAGCATAGGTATGCACCGGATGTTCCAACCGAAAAAATTCGGTGGCCTGGAAATCTCCCTGCCAGAGTTCACCGATTGTGTCGCCGCGCTGGCCGGCGCCTGTGGCGGAACCGCCTGGGCTTTCAGTTTGCTATGCACCCACAGCCATCAGATAGCGATGTTTTCCCCCAAACTGCAACAAGAGATCTGGGGCGATAATCCAGATGCCACCGCCAGCAGCAGTATTGCCCCGTTTGGCCGTATTGAGGAAGCCGAAGGCGGCGTCTATCTGAGCGGTGAAATGGGCTGGAGCAGCGGTTGTGACCACGCCGAATGGGCGATTGTCGGCTTTCGCCGCAAAAACGCCGACGGTGAGTTGCTCTACAGCTTTGGCGTGATCCCACGTAGCGATTACGAAATTCGTGATGACTGGTTTGCGGTTGGCATGCGCGGCAGCGGTTCCAAAACGTTGGTCATAAAAAACGCCTTCGTGCCGAACCACCGCATTGAAGCCGCTCAGGATATGATGCACGGGCGCTCTGCGGGTTTCGGCCTCTACCCAGACAGTAATATTTTCTACTCGCCCTATCGCCCCTATTTCGCCTGCGGTTTTGCCGCCATCAGCCTTGGCGTTGCGGAGCGTATGCTGGTCGCCTTTAAAGAAAAAACCCAAAACCGCGTGCGAGCCTATACCGGAGCCAGCGTGGGAACGGCCACCCCGGCGCTGATGCGTCTGGCAGAGTCCACCCATCAGGTTGCTGCAGCCCGTGCCTTTTTGGAAAAAACCTGGCAGGAGCATGCCGAACACGGCCGCAAGCACCAATATCCTTCTCACCAGACATTGACGTTCTGGCGTACCAACCAGGCCTACGCAGTCAAAATGTGTATCGAATCGGTTGATCGCTTGTTCAGCGCCGCAGGGGCAACCAGTTGGATGGAAAGTAATGAGATCCAGCGATTGTTCCGCGACTCACACATGACCGGGGCACATGCCTATACCGATTACGATGTCTGTGCACAGATATTAGGCCGCGAGTTGATGGGGTTAGAACCCGATCCGACGATGGTGTAACGAGCAGGAGAACCTATTTAATGACACATCACACAGAACCTGCTCTGGATCCCCGCGCATTTCGCCGTGCGCTGGGTAATTTCGCCACCGGCGTGACGGTAGTGACAGCAGCAACCGCAGATGGCACCCGCGTGGGAGTCACGGCCAATAGCTTTAACTCGGTATCACTGGATCCGCCGTTGGTATTGTGGAGCATTGATAAACGCTCCGGCAGCTACGCGATCTTTGAACAAGCCAGCCACTTCGCCATTAACGTGCTGGCCGCCGACCAGATGGATATTTCCAATCGTTTCGCCCGCCCCAGCGAGGATAAATTTGCCGGGATTGAGGTGGAGGTCGGCGCGGGTGACGTGCCTTTACTTACCGACTGTGCCGCACGCTTTCAGTGTGAGAAATATCAACAGGTTGACGGCGGTGACCACTGGATCCTGATTGGTAAAGTGGTGGCGTTTGACGACCTGGGCCGCGCACCGCTGGTGTATCATCAGGGATCCTATTCCATGGTGCTGCCTTACCCGCAGGTGGCGGAGCGCGTTGCACAGAACGCAGTAGGCAGCGCCAGGCAGGAGCGCCTGAATAACAACGTCTTCTACTTGCTCACCCAGGCGCTGCGCAGCTATCAAAGCAGCTACCAACCCAAGCAGCTCTCCACCGGGTTGCGGGCCAGCGAGGCCAGAATGCTGCTGGTGTTGGACAGCGACGCCTGCCTTGATAAGGCCTGCCTACTGGCAGAAATGGCGATGCCAACCAGAGAAATCGAAGAGGCGCAGGAAGCGTTGTACCGTAAAGGTCTGGTGTCCAGTACCGAGAATGGCCATCACTTGACCGAGGCAGGAGAACGCCAGGCCAGCGTGCTGAGAGATATTGCTGCCAAACAGCAAGAGCAGGTCCTGTCCGCCTTCACGGCAGACGAAGTGGGCATTTTGAAGAAGCTGTTGCGCGGTATTATTGCCAATAGCCAGTGAGTTTACTCGGTAAACCTCATGCGCATTGTCGGCAACGGCAATGCGCATGAAAACCTCACCACCACATCCTACCTATTCATGCAACCGTGAACCTATTCGCGCTACAGACATCCTCTGCCCTACCCAACCTAGCGCCGCGCAGACGGCCATCACCAACGTCATGGCAAACGGCGTGTCATCCTGCAACCAGGAAACGGCCAGGCTTGCCAACGCCCCCATACCAAACTGCAACGATATCGCCAGGGCACTGGCACTCCCAGCCTGTTGGCCACGTTGTTGCAACAGTAGCGATAGGCTGTTGGTGCCAATAGCATTCACCAGCGACATAAACAACACCACCAGAATCACCAGGATGGAGAGGCTCTGCTGATGGAACACCAGTAGCAACAGCCCAAACAATACCTGGGCGCTGCTTTGTATCATCAATAAGCGCGGCAGGCTGTAGACCTTCAGCATCCGCACGTTCAGCAGCAGCACGGCGATCATGCCAATGACGTTGCAGCCAAACAGCAGCCCGTAATACTGAGCGGGCACCTGGAAGTAGCTGATGTAGACAAAGGGAGAACCGCTAATAAAGGCAAACATCCCCGCGAAGGAAAACGCCAGAGTAGCAATAATGCCCATCGCTTCTCTGTCACGGACCAACAGGCAATAGTTATGAAACGCCTTCAGGATGCTGCCTGACTGCCCTGGTGGGGTTTTTAACGTCTCCGGCAGTACCCAGAACACCAATAATCCGCTGATACAGCCCACCACCGCCAACAACATGAAGATGGCTTGCCAGTCGAAGACCATCAGCAAAGCACCGCCCAACAACGGGGCCAGCAGCGGTGCGATCATGGTAACCAGCGTCATTAGCGATAACACTCGGGGAAGCTCTTCCAAG
>DWRE01000188.1:0-12711 GCA_018251075.1 Metardaris cosinga cedra | reverse complement strand
TTTAATTCAATTCATGAAGCATGGTAACAAGGTATATTGTAAATTATTATTACTCTGTCATATAGTTGGGGTTAGAACATTTCATTACTTACATGTGATTAATTCCTACCAAAACATTAAACTAAACGGTAACTTGTATAAAATGTACATTAATACAATAATAGTAGTATAAAACAGTACCATTATTTTACGGACATAAATGGGCAGTTTTTGTAGTTGACTTTATCCTTTGTATAAAATGGTCGCCTATATATAAATTATTCTAGGCCTGAAAAAATAAGAAATAATTGATTAATGTTGGTGAGGGATTTAATAATTCCACAATAACGACTTAAATGAAAATTATTCTGTAAACAGTTCACATAATTTGTGACTCTAATTTTTCTGATTTCAAATGGCAATAAACTCAACTCTGGCACATATTCACGTTACTCACTATATAGGTAGACCCTGGACTTCCATTGGGTCTTCTTGGGCGTGCGTATGAGTGTGCGCGGCAGTGGAAGGGGGCATCGTGAATGCGTTGTGATGTGGTCGCGGGCGGCGCGGGGAGCGCGCTGTTATCACACGGGGCTTGTGTATTTCATCCATTACAGATGGCGCCACATACGTAAAGCCCTAGCGCAAGGAGAGAGGTAATGAACCAAAAGCTTTTAACAAGATGGTTTCAGGGCAATTACTTCACCCGAATTCTAGCAATATAAACGATTTGCACATATATTTGTAAGAATTAGTAGCCCCTCCATATTTATTCGCAACGCCCAACCCGCATGTCAAGCGTGTGGATTATATGCAAAAATCCCCTTAATGGCCTTTGTAAAGCAGTGGACTGAGACAGGCTGATGGGTGATTTCATGTGTATCAAATTTACTGAATGATCCAATTAAAATGCTTGCTGTCTAGTTTGATAACAGAAAGCGTAATAACATCATTATTGATACGTTACAAAAGTAGAATTGTAACCGTAAATAATTTTCAAATATGTACAAGGGCAGACCCAGTGGTGGTAAGTTTATGACCCATGGGTCTGTTGGGAATCAGATTATTTTTTTAAGTCCTGTCCTCCACCCTTGTTTTGTCTTACAATTTACACGAAGACTACACAAAATAGTATTTTGCCCACGTAAATGACTATATTGCAATATATTCCAATGGATTTTTTTCTATAACCAATAGAGTACATCTATTCATTCATGTGTCTAATCAATAGAATTTCAAAAATCGTCATTATACCATAACTATATATGTACTTACTATGTATGTACTTGTAAGTCAAGTTTGTTCTTAAATAAGAGCGTCAGTTAAAAATATTATACAAAGAAATTTCAAACAATCTTGCAACCCTCATTTTAATCTCTTTCTAGAAAAAATGGTTCCTTACGCGTCGAAGACCCGAATGGCCTCATCGTTCATGTAATATGGAGTATTTAAATAATAATAATAATATTTTGGGACACCACACACGGCCATCTGATCCCAAAGTAACCGTCAAGAGAGCTTGTGGTATGGTAACCAGACGGCTGATAAACTATATAAATATACACTTAAATAGATTTTTTTACTCGTAGACATAGAACAAATATTTGTGCTATGACACAAATATTGATTCTGGGTGAGAGTCGAACCCACCACCCCCGTCGTAACAGTCAGGTTCACTAATCACTGCACCAAAGGGTCAGGTTTTTTTCCATAGTAAGACATGTTATAGGAATATTCCTCAATTAATACGTACAGCTAAAGGCATAATGTATTGTTACCAATAATTATCATTTCTCAAGACATATTTATGTAAATTTTTTATTAATATATATATTCGTAGTTTAATTGAGAAATGTAGGAACCCACATTACTGAAATTTATCAATAATTTGAATAGTAGACATTACAACTGCCTATTTATCACATATCATTTTCATAACAAATGATACTGTATCTAAGATTACTGGGCTTAGTTGGCCGATTAATGGTGTTTACGAGCTCTATCAATCAATGTTGTTTATGTAATGTGTATAATGACCGATGCAGGTCCAGAGGGCGAATAAGACTTACTAATCTCGACTATCAACGGAAGAGAGTGATGAATGTATGTAGAAGAATCATGTTAGGTCTGTAAAAAGAGTTATATTTGGCACGCCATGCTCTCCCTGTCTACTCTGTTAATGATCTTATGTTAAGATATTATAATAATAAATCAAAGTTTTCTAGCTTGATACTATCGTATATTAGTTGTGTAATTTTGAGGTCACTAATAACCAATTCACAAATTCACCATTTGGTTCCGAAACCCCCACAGTGAGCTACAGCGCCAAATCTGTCCACATTTTATGGATTGCCAATAATGCCAGTAATTACTTCCCCCTGCCGCTTCCACCTGTTAATCTTACTTTGGCTTATGCCCGCGCGTGCCAGGTTTAGTTAAAAATTATTGGCGCAGGCATGCGGGCCGATTAACGACATTTTAGGGGCCCTTGATGAAGATCGCTTCGCGTTCCTTTGCGTACACTACTCGTATTATTAAAATGGTTAAGACGTGGATAAAAATGTAATTTGAATTGAAATTTTATGTATGGGTTTTATTGTCTGGCAATTCCTATTGTACGATTCTTTCGTTCATTTACCTATTCGCACCTTACCTTGCCTTACCTTAATTTTACCTTAACTATTATAGATATAGACCTCTTATTTATCTGATTATTATTTACATAGATCGTCGCCATAAAGCGTAATGCTTTTTATAAAATTGTCATGAACCGAAACATATATGTTAAAATATTGTATGAATCATAACAAACAAAGCAGCTAAAAATCTTGCTATATTATTAGTATGCTGTTTGTGGCTAACATTCCTTTGATTTGGTTTTGGCGAAAATATCATAAAAATATGAAATCTTTATAAAATAACCAGTAAAATTTTACACGTCATTGCTTAAATTATGAGGGTTAACTAATTAGGGTTAGAAAACTGCTGATTAACTTTCGGCATTTCAAATCAAAATAACTGAAAAGGAAGTAACAGGGAGCGGTCATTAAAACTTCTGTAAGTCTTAGAAAACGTTTTGTCTTGTAATTTTATGTGTAAACTTGTAAGTTGTTCTGAATTTCAGCAAGAAAAATACAGACTATAAAAATGAAGCTCTGTTTCTATTTTCTATACGTTTGCTACAAAATGTAGGTCTCTACAAAATTAATTCTTAATTGTAACTAAAGGCAAAGTATTTAAAAGGTGGAAAGTATTCAGTTTGAAGAGAAAAATCTCAATGCTCTTATAAAGCTGATACAATCATGAACAGGTTATCGCCTCAAAATATTCTTAGTTGATATTAATAGTTTGTCCTCGTGTCTGTTTAATATTCTACTTGTATTTTTTCCAAAATATTGTTGTTATCTATTCTTGATATTAGTATCGCTAGAAGCATAATACTGGATTTGTAAATTCATTGCCAAAAAAAAACAGAAAACCTCCGAAACTTCCGTTTAAGAGAAACCAATACATTTAGGGCAACTTTCTTTAATATTGTTAAAGGGTAAAAAAACTTGCCTGGCAGAATGACTGATTGATGTGTTTTCTTTGCATAATGTGTAAAGCGGTGAAATAGCTGTCTACTGAATTTTATTAAGATGCAAAAATGTTGCTTTTGTTATAAACTTGTTTTATGAATTTCGATACAGTAAAAATAAAGCAGTTTGCTGTGTATATCGAAACGTGTTATTAGGCGAGTTCAGTGGGAATTGATTATGGCATTATATTTCATGTGTTTTATGAGTTTGGTTTGAAAATCCTTTCAAGATTTGCCAAAAAAAACTACGCTAACAACGTATTTATACTGAAACCCCTAAATATGAGCATGCCACAGATGATTGTTATCTGTTCTTTACTTAACAATTGAAAAAAATAAACAAAAAATGTAAATATAGCACAATATAAAAAAGTACAAATAACTTTCGAAATGCTTAATGACGTATCGCGGTCGGTTTTTTAATAAAACAAACTTCGGTGCAAACGAAAGTTAATAATTCGTTAAGCCTGAACTTGAAATTCACTTCTCATATCTCATCAGCCTGCACAGCCCACATCAATCATGGCGCGCGTAGGCAGCGTTTTAATGAGATTATTTCCTAATACTGAAGGACAATTTCCCGACTAAACTGTATTTATTATCGTTTTGTTTACCAACGCAAGAATAAACAGCTAGCGAATATAGTTATTTCATAAAAAAACGGAATACAAAATTCGTTTTATAAAGTGTTCAAAATATTCTTCTTGTTTTTTCGAATAACTCGTTGTGCCTTTTTTAAAATTTACACTAATTGACTAAAGTAACTAAATTAAATATATGACTCGAATTTTTGTAATGATATATTAAAATTTTTTTTATCTTCGGTTTAGGAGACGTGAATAAATGTCAAGTTGTGTATAAATCGGGTTTGAAAATATAATAAAAAATATGAACCACAATTGAGGCATCAAAGATCAAGATCAAAATATACTATACAGAATTATAATTATTTTTCAGGGCCTATATCTGAATGTTCGAAAAGTTTTAGCCGTCCGCTGCTCTGGTCTAATCCTGTGCAGTGTACGCCCTGATAGCTTGCAATCTTTTTAATTTAATCAGCATTAACATTGTATCAATTGTATTGATATATATCAATTAATAATTTCTTTTCTCAATCACGAAACACTCTTCAACTCGCTACTGCCTGCGTAGTCGTGGTGGCGCAAGCACTTTATAGGGGTCACAAATCGATCGTAGGAGTTAAGCAGTTTTAAGTCAAGGGGAAATCTTGACAGGTAAAGGCATGACGTTCACGTCCTTTAAAGTTAATGAAGTGTCATTGGTAGAGTTTCGAGATTTCTTCTTCTATTTGTATAAAATAGAATGATTGATAGTAATTAATGCAGTCGTAGTTATATAAAAAATAATTGTGGTTTTACTTCCGTGACCTAACGGCGTGATAATAAAAAAGTTGTAATATATTTCGTATAGCGATAATTAATCGAAGAACATATACCTAAGTGATAGCCGACAACTATTACACGGAGTGCTGTTTATATTAAAATTTATATTTATATCTTATATTTGTATATACAATACAAGAAATTTAAAATTGGATTATATCAATAATACACTATCATAATCCATAAGCGCGAACGCAAAACGTAACGGTGAAGTAACCCGCATCGACAAAGTCTGTGCTCGACATTTTTTAGATCAATTTACATTCCAAATGAAATTTTCGTTTATCCCGTATTTCCCGTATAAATGAATTTACAGCCATCCAAGGCAGGGCTGTCGAGAAAAATGATATACCTGAAGACTTGCTAAGCTTCGTAGCGTTTACCGGAGGAAAATAGCATTTTTTATAAACATGTAAAAATGGTTCTATAATATTGTTCTATGTGCAAACTGCACTGCGTCTTTCTTACAGGTGTTGTTGAATTTTTAAAAGGCTTTTCTTTATATATATTTTTATGCTCAGAGTACGTTTATTTATAATGTGGGTAAATATTTTAATGTTTCTGGTTTGAACAGGAAAAAAATGTTTTCTCTTATAGGAAATTTTCATTGTAACTACACATTTTTAATTTTTTTTATCTTTGTAGTCTATATCATATTTGTCTTATATTTTTTATAGTCTATACGTTTTAAAATATTTCAATAAAAATATAAACTTTAGCATTTTAACAAAATAACGCCCAACGCTCACTTCAACGAGGATGTAGTTCGTGATTAGGATGTATCCACAAAAAAGTTAGTAGAATTATATTATAATATATTGCCTATTATATCTGAAATAAATCCCTCAAGAAGCCTCATCATGGAACAAATTTAAGTAGCTTATGTTCCGTTAAATAACACAAGGTAAGGTAGCCACTTAAATTAGCCGAAAGCGTCTTGCCGAGCGCAGCATGTAAACTGGCAACGTCTTCATTTCATTAAAACGAGGGGAGGTTTAACTCGCCCCAACTTACCTCGTCTGATGCTAAAGTGTGTTATCTCCTGATCTCTGCATTGCTTAGTAATAATTTTTTTAAATTATTATTATAGTATTTTAAATCTTTCCGGTTTGCAATGAAAATGAATGTCGATACATGTTGTATGAATGTTGTGTAAGTCATTGTATGTTTTATATTTTATTTAATAGTCCGGAAGCCAAAATTTAGTGAATAACGGAAAATTGCTACAAATTTATTTAGGTACATACATATCATTACATAAAATCAAATATACAATATGCACACACGTTTCATAAGTAAATATTACTTTTAAAATATTCATAGATTTATTGCTAGAAGTCTCCGAAATCGGGGCACATGTATGAAGAGAATGTTAAATGTAGAAGAAGAGCAGCAGATCTGTAAGGGTAGAGATATTTAGCACTCGGTGCTCTCTGCCTATCCCGTAAGGGACCTGACGTGAGGATATGTATATATAGATTTATTATAATCATATTAGCTCCACGTATTTAATTTTTTACAAATGACTATGAAAGAAATCCCGAATTTGGACCTGGACTGATCTGACTAGGGGAAGACTCCACGATGCTCTTAATATTATAGAAGATAGGATGTACTGGCCGTGCACCTTAGAGAGCGAGCCACGATCCTTGTTTATTACTTGCTCTCCGAAGCACGGATATCCTTAAAATATGTATTGACAAATAACGTAGCTATTATTAGTATATCGCTGCGTCAGATTAATTCCTTGAAGTCTCAAAATAACTATGCATATGGTAGAAAGAAGTAAAATGATTCGTTTACATAGTCGGTTATACAACTTTGCCATTGGGATGCGTTGTTTATCGAGTGGCGTATGTTTGCCCCGCATTGCATTAGGGACGTTTCTCGGAGTTGCCAGTCGACAAAACATCTCTTGTACAACTTGTTCTTACAATCAAATGGTATTGCGAATTGTACACACACAAATAGAGGTCAAGTGTTTTTTAATGATAATATTAAAAAAAACGTTATTATTCATCTTGTTATTATTATTATAAAGTGATGTACAAGTAAGCCAAATTTTCTATCAGTATATCATCATCAATCGAATTGTCGTTCACTTGTTAAACACTAGTATCTGCTCAGAACTAAACGGATCTAAATCATACTAGGTCGCGCTGGATGTGGCAACTTATTTTACTAACAATTATTTTATGTATAAACAAAAATCATTCATTTACGCGTAACCGGTGTAACGTCTAAACAAAGTTTCGTACGTCGACGTCTTTAACATTCGCAATTAATACAACATTGAATGCTTAGAATGTTAACAAATGCTTAGAATATCTTTGAATGAATTTGCGCATCAACGCAATATGTTTTTATAAACAATTTTCATTATTTTCCTTTAAATTTATATACGTGCACATTAGTAATGTAACAAATATTCGCATATTTTTGCAATTATATAATATTTTCGCAATCGCAAATTTTTTGCGAATATTTTGCGAACATTTTTCGAATATGAATATCAGAGAAAAAGGTTAATAAAATCAAATTCTACTCTTTTCTTATGAATTTTAATACAAGAACAAGTAGCAACCTAGAATCACATTATCAATCTTCACTTAATCATTTGATATTATGTATTTATTTACTTTACTTGGGGCAATGACGCTTAACAAACAAATTATAATTGGAAATTATAACACAAAAAATTATAATGCAATGTTAACAATCAAAAACAAATTCTTCTATGAAATTTATTCTAAAAACTGAATATTCGCATTCGCGTTCGCCAATGTTCAAAAAGTGACATTCGTTACATCACTAGTGCACATACATTTATAACATCCAGACAATGTCCAACCACATTTCTTTCAAAGTTCTACGACGTATAAACAGTACAAAAACGTAAATATGAAAGCATTTTCCAAAGGCTTAAACGTTTCAAAACAGAGACGTTATTTCTCGTTTAGTAACATTTGTTTCGTCTCAATACTTTTTCATTGTCTGCGAGTTGAAGATGCTTTCTTGTTAGTCTGGATGATGCGAACCCTGAAAGATAACGAGTCTAATAGAATTTATACTCGCTTTCCAACCAAACCAATCAAACTCAATTAAGAAGAAAAGTTGAGATACGGCCTTTTTATAAGCGAGACTGCCGATCGAGGAGTCCTGAGTTCAAATCCCGGCTCCGGCACAATTGAATTTTTTTAACTTAAATTTTCTAGTAGTGACTCGAAGTCTGTACATGTGCCCGGTGTGTCCGAATGATAATTAAAAACTGAAATGGCAAAAACTTGTTGATATCGTACACAGATTATTCGTATGTCACAAAATGCTTACTCCGTATTAATGTCTTAGTGCTGGTTAGTAAATATAACAAATCTTTAATTGTTTCTATGTATCTGTTCTATTGCTAACATTCATCACAAGTGGTGTATACTTTTATAGGTACACGTAATGTTTGTTTGTTCATCGCGGTGTTTATATATATCGTACGTCAGCATCAAATTCTATAATCCAACACTAGAAATCTAACCAATTCTAGAAAAGTGTACGAAAAACGAGCTACGAGCATATTTAAATAACTTTAAGCGAATTACATGTTAAAAACGTAGAAGCGTCGCTTTTGCACTTACTGTCCTCGAGTTTAAAATATAACTTGTACGTGATTAGCGAAAATGCTCTGCAAGCGAAGCACTTCGCGAGCGAGCGGCGCGCGGCAAAAAGTTAAATTGCGTCGTACGAGTGATATTTGTGTTCACTGTCCAAGATCAAGTGTTTCATTATTTGAGGTTATCAACTTAAAGGTAGCTGATATAATATAAGCACATAGCTTGGTGTCTTGATCTAAAGATTGGGTATTATCAATTTACAATAGCAAATATATTGACGTCCAAACTCACAACAGATTAATAAATATAGCATTACGACATCTGTTGCGCCAGCAATCGAACCCGTAACGCCGTGCACAAGACTCGAATTATTAGTTTTTACGAAAGAGTCATCAATATCGTAAAATAGGCATTTATTTTGTTCAATAATCTTTCTGGTCATAGCTCAATTAAGTTCCTGTAACTCACGTCGTACAAATCCCTTTAATATGAAAATATAAAATAATTGTCTATTTTTTCTACTCTTCCTGCGCCACAACAGAGGAATACAATGACTCAAAATCAACCTAAACTAAACTACGGGATAGTAAACTGAAAGAAAGACTCGTTAAAAATATATAGAGTTCAAAACTTACAACTGAAGTACAATTAAAGTTAGCCGTTCTAGAAAGGTCTGGGCGCTAAGTGCTATGGTTGATTTGTTTGACTTTCAACGGATCGTCTAACGATTTATGTTATTGGAAAACGGTCGTACGAGATTCATTGTCCATTGTATCCTTTTCAGCTCGAATTTAGCTTTGCTTTTGCTCCACGATAAGTACTAAAGGTTAGAGCATTGAAGTATTTATTTGGCGGCGATTTGATAAAATAATAATAAAGATGAGAAAAATTCAGACGATTGATTTACTTGTGTAACACTCAAACTCATAATATATATACATAGTAGGTATATGACCCATATGTGAATAAAACTATGTCTCTTAGTTATTTAATAGAGAAATAATTTATGATCATAAGATTAAACGATGTCACGTTCATCCTCGCTTTTCTAAATCACTTATTATATCCAAAACGAATGGTAACAGGTAGCGTTTTTGTAATGATTGTTAAAAGTAAAATAAGGTACCAAGGTATATAATTTGTGTCATTTTTAAAATGTCTTTCTAATGAGTCGAGATAAAGCAACTGACAAATTATGTAGTCACATTGACAAATAACCTCTGGGAACTTTACTTACATTGTTATAGTAACAAGTTACGTTTCTTTGTTAATACGGCTACAGTGAACAGCTACTGTTCTAAGTTATTTGAATAAAACATGAGATTGAATATTTCTATGAGAATTTAGCTTGAAGTATGTTAAAATTGTTCACAGAATTTTGTAGCTAGAAATGTATACAAAAGTAAGTTGTATTAAAGCTCGTACGAAGATCTCCAAGGATGACTAATGATATTTTGAAAATTTAAACCTGTACGTATGTTGAGAAACGGAATTAAAGTATATAAAACCCGAACTTAACCCACTTCCATAGTCTTCTTGTAACTATCGTCTAGCCTCAATAGTTAAGATGACGAATCGTAGATTACGTAAGTGTCCATAACAGCTAGCAACAGCTAGTATTTTAGATTCAAGAATTCAAGTCTTCTTCACCGGATATCGGGGACTCCAAATTTGACTTGCATTTATGATTTTACAAAATTATGTGGGCTTGCTACATTAAAACATCACTTGCGACAACAATTAAGTATAATATCGTAATCCTGGACAAGTTCCTATTCTGTTCCCTAAGGCGTGTGACATCCGTCAATTCGGAGTTGGCCAATGTACCAGACCTGTTGCTAGGTCCTTAGAGAGGACACCGCTCTCCAACACTGGAAGAATAAAATTATCGATGATGATGTCACACGTTTGACCAAAATGTAAAGAATTTTGAGTAATTTTTCCAAGGACATTGACGCAATCAACCAGTTTTTAGGTGATGGCTTTCACTAACTTAACATGTCGCTTAGGATACGCCAAATCAAACCAGCACTAATCCTGAACCCATGATGGTACAACTTTACGTAGACCCAAATTCGTCTCAATAAATTTAAACGATTTATTAGAAAAACTCAAAAGGTTGTTTAAAACTTTTGTCGTTTGCGCAAAGAAACAGATTTCGTTCGGTCTTTACGTGGACCATGGCTTATGCATTGAAAAGACTTACCTATAGCAGAATCATAAGGAATAGGAATTGCTGTTCGTGTAAATAAAATGAAGGTATACTTTGTACTAAAAATGCATAGATGCAAATATAATGTGTAATATTACAGAATATAATGAGTTAAAATGATTTATTTTTATTACAGTGGCCGAAGAAACAAGGCAGTTTTTGTTGGTAAACCAGTTTTATAAAGTCAAATAAATTCTCAACAGTCCAAGAGCAAAATGTAGTATGGCACGATGAATTTGGTTACCTATACGTAACATCGCGCTTGTAATCGCCGAAAAGGTAGGCTGAAGAATATAGAACACTCCCACATTTCACTAGTTACGTCATTACGTTACGTATTGGAATACAGTAGGCACATGTCCAGACTCTAAGCCACTATTAGAAAATCTTAATTAGAAAAATACAATGGTGCCCGACCCGGGAAAAAAGCCTAGGACCTCCCGATCGTCACTTGCGCTTGCAACCAACACGACCAACGAGGCAGTATGCGATACCAATACAGATACTAAATACATTTTCTCACTGTAAGAATGAATAGCAAAGCCATTGTTATCACTGATGTATTTTGTTCGAAACAAAAGATCATGAGATCAGGTATTTAGCTCTATTTACCTTAATATATTTGCAAGGCGACATGGTTAATATTATGTGTTAAATTATTTATTTTGTCAACAGTGTGTTTAGTATCATGATTTTATTTAAGAGTTATCTTACCTTCTATTTGTGATCAGATATTTAAAAAATTTCCACAATCCGGCCCAAGGACTGATAATCTAAAGATGGCCACCCCAGCTGAGACTAATGAAACAGCCATTTTGTCTCTACCACTCGGCAGTTTCGTTTTTTATTCTTGCTCTTTTTACAAGTAGGCCATACTGAAACGAATCCTTTTATATACATTTCTACGCTGTACAAGTTACTGGGAATTAATAAAACGGCACTTGCAATGTTTCTTAACTTATTTTTATTAGGTATGTGAACAGTTGTAAGATAAAAGTATCTTCCAATTATTAAAATTCTATTCAATGTCATGCAATTAAATAAATGTATACAATATTCTTTTGTCTCAAAGCAAAATAGTTACGTTAATAGATAAATACTAAGACTAATGCTTTAGTTGTATTTAAGTTTGGACACAGATTGCCTATGATTTGTATTGACTACTTTACATCGGTTGGCTTACCGGCCAATTAATAATTCTTTCACAAAAATACATCTATCCGCTTCCTACTTTATATTTTGCAGTGAACATATCAGATCAGCAATATACAGCCATCTTTAAAGTGAGTACATTTTATCACTTACCACGCCACATACAAACGACGTAATTTTCCACGGAAGTGAAAATACTTCAGTCTGAACGCAGGCGGAGAACTGCAATTGCCCCAAGATGCTTAGCATAATACGGTAATATCATTAAGGCACAAAGACAGCTTCGCTAGGCCGGGAGCAAACAATAAGAAGCCAAGAACACGGTCTACTTTTAAATAAGTAGAAAATGAGGATTCGCCTAATATTAAAATCCATAGGTTTTTTTATATTCGTCTTATGTTCAAAGAATCATAAATAAAACAGACGATCAACTGATTTATAGATTTATAGGCGTGAGGTTTCTACACTTGTCCAATAAAAACTACTATGATTAATGATACGCTACATGAATTACGTACAATAAAAGTGATTATTTACGTACGATTATGTTACATATTTAAAATTATGTAAGTACTTAAGATTATGTAATAATAATAATATCTTGGGACATCTCCACACATAGATATCTGATCCCAAAGTAAGCGTCAAGAGAGCTTGTGGTATGGTAACCAGATGGCTGATAAACTACATATATACGTGTAAATATGTATATATTTACGTAACGTAACTTCACGCCTGTAATCCCCGAAGAGGTAGGCAGAGGAATGCAGAACATTCCCACGTTTC
>DWRE01000187.1:0-12759 GCA_018251075.1 Metardaris cosinga cedra | reverse complement strand
CAGTAAGAACTACATCGACCACCAGGAATACACCCTGCTGCCGAGCCAATATAAACCGTTACCCGCCATTGAGCTGGAAGAGAAGACCCACTATCTGGGGGTGATTGCCTACTATGCCGACGTTGATCGCGCTGAATGGAAAAAAATCATCAAGCTCAGCGATGTTGGTCATAACTACGGCGTGCTGATCCACGTTAAAGCGGATGAAATCGACTTAAGGAAAGAGGAAGAATAACCATGCCGACCAAGAATCGGGTGATCTGGCGCGAAGGCCTGTTCATTAAGCCACAACACTTTCAACAGCAACAAAGACATAACGATTATCAGCTGCAGCGCCGCATCACCGCGCTGACCAATTACACCTATGGCTTCCACTCGCTGCAGATCAATCAGGAACTGCTCAAGTTGGGGCGTATCGGCTTGACCAACGCCAGCGGTAGCATGGCCGATGGCACGGTGTTTGATATTCCTTATCAGGATTGCTCGCCCAAGCCGCTGGATGTACTGAACTGCAACGATGCCGCCAGCCGCGATATCTATCTGGCGTTGCCGATGCTCAACGACACCATCAATGAGGTTGCCAGCCCGCACAGCCAACTGCCTGGGGCGATCCGCTACGCCGAACATACCGATGACGTGCGCGATTTGCACACCGACGGCGGCGATGTCAGCCAATTGCTGCTGGCCCAGCTTGCGCCGCGTTTGATGCAGGGATCTGAAGATCTCAGCGCCTATTCCGTGCTGCCGGTCTGCCGCATCAAAGAGAAGCACCCGGACGGCTCGCTGATCCTGGATGAAGAATTTATTCCTACCTGCACCACCCTGCACGCTTCCGTACAGTTGAAAGACTTCATGGATTAAGTGGAAGGCACCTTGGTGGAGCGCGCCCGGTTGCTGGCCAAACGTATCGGTTCGCCGGGCCAGCAGGGGATTGCCGACGTGGCCGAATTTATGATGCTGCAGGTGTTCAACCGCATGCAGCCACTATTCACCCATCTGTCCCATCAGGCAGTGCTGCACCCACAGGATTTTTATAGCCACCTGGTGCAAACCTGCGGCGAGTTGCGCACCTTTACCGACGAATCACGTCTGGCGGGCAGCTTCATCGTCTATAACCATGACAACCTGACCGACTGCTTCCAGCCGCTGTTTCTGGCGATGCGCCAAACGCTCAGCACGGTGCTGACACCGCGTGCCATCTCGGTACAGCTGCATCCACAGCCTAACGGCATTCGTGTGGGGACGATCAACGACAGCGATCTGTTGCGCAGCGCCGACTTTGTGCTGGCCGTCCGGGCGCAGATCCCGCAGGAACAGCTGCGGCGCCAATTCGTGCAGCAAACCAAGATCACCTCGCTGGAGAAAATCCGTGAGCTGGTTAGCCTGCAACTGCCAGGTGTACCGCTGGTGGCGCTCTCTGCCGCACCGCGTCAACTGCCTTACCATTCCGGCTACACCTACTTCATGTTGGATCGACAAAGCCCGACCTGGAAAGAGGTCCTGCAAAGCAACGCGATTGCCTTCCACGTTTCGGGTGACTTCCCTGAACTGGATATGCAGTTCTGGGCGATTAGGAGCAGCTAATGAAAATGCATGCCGTCACGGATAACCCCGCGCTGCCCGAAACGGAAACCGTCACTTCGTATCGGCAATATCAGCTCCCGCTGCGCGGCGAGAGCCTGAATGCGATGGTGGATGCCGCCACGCCGTTACTCGGCATGGTGCTGCGCTTGAAAGACATGGAAAACCAGCCGCTGCCAGACCAGCTTTATCAGCAGGTGGTGACGGATATCCGCGCCATTGAGCAGTTTCTGCAAACCAAAGGCTACGAGCCAGGGGCGATCGTTTCGTTCCGCTATGTGCTTTGTACCTTTATCGATGAGACGGCGTTAGGGCACGGTTGGAATACGCAAAACGGCTGGTTGCAGCAGTCCTTGCTGGTGCATTTCCATAACGAAACCTGGGGCGGTGAGAAGGTGTACGTCCTGCTGGAGCGCCTGATGGGCGAACCCAAACGTTATCAGGATCTGCTGGAGTTCATCTACCTGTGTTTCTGCCTGGGTTATCGCGGCCGCTACAAGGTGACATTGCAAAACAGCGATGACTTTGAACGGCTGTTCCGTCGGCTGCATCACCAACTGCAACAGCTGCGCGGTGAAGCCCCCGCGACCGTCTTGCACCAGAAACAAAGCCGCACCGGCGGGCGCTATTACCTGAGTAAACGGTTGACCATCAAGCATCTGCTATGGGGTGGCTTAGGCCTGTTGACGGTGATTTACCTGTTTTATGCCATCCAGTTACATGGACAGACTCAGGATATTTTGCAGCAGCTAAACAATTTATTGAGCTAGGAAGCACAGATGATTCAAATTGACTTGCCCACGCTGGTAAACCGCCTTAATCCCATCGCCCGCCATGCCCTGGAGGCCGCGGCGGCACACTGCGTCAGCCTGCAGGAAGCGGAAGTGACGGTCTCGCAGGTATTAATGCAGATGGTCGCCAGCCCCTTAAGCGACGTCAGGGTGATCCTTAATCATGCTGGTGTGAACACTGACGCATTGCGTGAGTCGCTCGATCAACGTATTTCCGGCTATCAGTCGGTCACTCAGGCTTATCCCAGCTTCTCCCCTTTGCTGGTGGAGTGGTTGCAGGACAGTTGGTTATTGGCGTCGGCCGAAATGGATCACAGCCAGCTGCGCGGCGGGGTGATGTTGTTGACCTTACTGCTGAGCCCTATGCGTTATCTCACACCGGCGGCCAGCCGGTTGTTATCCCCGGTGAACCGCGAACTGCTGCGCCAGAACTTTGCTGACTGGACCGCCGATTCCGCAGAAGCCCCTCGGGTAGCGAAAGCGGGTGATAAAACCGCTGCAGCCGCCGCAAATGGTGAAAGCCTGCTGGCTCGCTATGCCAGCAATATGACCGAGCAGGCCCGTAAAGGTACGTTAGATCCGGTGCTGTGCCGCGATGAGGAAATCGATTTGATGATCGATATCCTGTGCCGCCGCCGCAAGAACAACCCGATCGTGGTGGGTGAGGCTGGCGTAGGAAAAAGCGCCCTGATCGAAGGCCTGGCGCTGCGCATCGTGGACGGCCAGGTGCCGGAAAAACTGTGTAACAGCGAACTGATGACGCTGGATCTCGGCGCGTTGCAGGCCGGTGCTGCGGTCAAAGGCGAGTTCGAAAAGCGCTTCAAGGGGATAATGGCGGAAGTTGCCCAGTCGGCCACGCCGATCATCCTGTTTATTGATGAAGCCCATACGCTGATCGGCGCGGGCAATCAGCAGGGTGGCCTGGATATCTCCAACCTGTTGAAACCGGCGTTGGCGCGCGGTGAGCTGAAAACCATCGCCGCCACCACCTGGAGCGAATACAAAAAGTATTTTGAGAAAGACGCCGCACTGTCGCGCCGCTTCCAGCTGGTGAAAGTCTCTGAGCCGAGTGCTGAAGAGGCCACGGTGATCATGCGCGGCCTGCGCACTATCTATGAGAAGGCGCATGGCGTGCTGATCGACGACGAGGCACTACAGGCGTCGGCGGTGCTCAGCGATCGCTATCTCTCTGGACGCCAACTGCCGGACAAGGCCATCGACGTGCTCGATACCGCCGCCGCGCGGGTGGCGATCAACCTGACTTCGGCACCGCGTCAGGTATCGGCACTGAAAACGCAGCTGCATCAGCAGGCGATGGAAATCCAGATGTTGGAGCGTGAGCAGCGCCTCAACCTGAGCCAGCCGGATGAGCGTTTATCGGTGTTGCAACAGCAGCGCGCTGAGATAGAACAGCAACTGGCAGACCTGAATGCCAGTTGGCAAACCCAGCAGCAGTTGGTGCAGCAGATCATCGCCCTGCGGGCAGAGCTGCTGACGCAGGAAGAAAACGCGACGGAAGAGCAGGCTATTAATCTGGCTGCACTGGGTGCCGAGCTTGAACAGTTGCAACAGCATCAAACCCTGGTGTCTCCACACGTGGATAAACATCAGATCGCGGCGGTGATCGCCGAGTGGACCGGCGTGCCGTTAAACCGCCTGTCGCAGAGCGAACTGTCGGTGGTTACCGAGCTGCCAACGTATCTGGGCGAACAGATCAAAGGCCAGGAAACCGCGATCCACTGCCTGCATCAGCATTTGCTGACCGCCAGGGCCGATTTGCGCCGTCCGGGTCGCCCAATGGGGGCTTTCCTGCTGGTGGGGCCAAGCGGTGTCGGTAAAACCGAGACCGTATTGCAGATCTCCGAGCTGTTGTACGGCGGGCGCCACTATCTCACCACCATCAACATGTCCGAGTTCCAGGAGAAACACACCGTTTCGCGCCTGATCGGCTCACCGCCGGGCTATGTGGGTTATGGCGAAGGCGGCGTGTTGACTGAAGCCATTCGCCAGAAACCCTATTCGGTGGTGCTGCTCGACGAAGTCGAAAAAGCCCATCCCGACGTGCTCAACCTGTTCTATCAGGCGTTCGACAAGGGTGAACTGGCCGACGGCGAAGGCCGCATCATCGACTGCAAGAACGTGGTGTTCTTCCTGACCTCTAACCTGGGTTATCAGACCATTGTCGATCACGCCGAACAGCCGGAACTGCTGGGCGAATTGCTGTACCCCGAGCTGGCGGCCTTCTTCAAACCTGCCCTGTTGGCGCGTATGGAAGTGGTGCCGTACCTGCCGCTGGGCAAAGACACGCTGCAAACCATCATCCACGGCAAGCTCAAACGCCTGGATAACCTGCTGCGTCAGCGCTTTAACGCCGAAGTGGTGATTGAGCCTGAGGTAATCGACGAGATCCTGCTGCGCGCCACCCGTGCCGAGAACGGGGCGCGCATGCTGGAGTCGATTATCGACGGGGCGTTGTTGCCACCGGTTTCTCTACTGCTGTTGCAAAAAATGGCGGCAGGTACGGCAATCAGCCATATCCGCATTGCCACGGAGGGAAATGCGTTTACCGCTCAGGTCGAGGAGGCGCTATGAGGCAACGGCTGAAATGCTTACTGGCGCTGCTGGAAAACGATTCGGTCGAGCATTTGGTCCATGGCTTTTTGACGCTGGATCACCACCGTCACGGGTTTGACGGCTTGATGGTGGCGATGTTCAACGCCAGCGAGGGGCAGTTGGAATGTCTGCGCCTGTCTGATGCCAACCGTCGTGCCACGGTGAAGCTGGAAGCCGATATCGAAGACACCAATCACCCGTTGGTGCGGGTGCTGCGTAATGGCGCGCCCGAAGTCTGGTACGCGCTCAATCGCGGAGTGCGCATCGAAGATGACGGCTTTCGCGGCTTTATTGAGGCGTTGCCCAACGGTTGCAGCATGTATGGCGTACCGCTGTTTGATTTCCAGGGGCGGGCCTGCGGGGTGATAGCGGTGTTTGCCGAGGAGATCGATCGATTTGTGGACAGCCGCGGCATGTTCTCCATCTATTGCCAGATTTTTCAGCACCGCCTCAACAAGCTGCAAGAGGTGGAGCATCTGCGATCGCAACTGGTCCAGCTGCGTTCGATGTTCAAGGTGCGTGAAAAACAGCTGGATGAGCTGATGGTCTCGCTGAGTACCTCCGACGTTTCCACCTCGCCAGAACTATCACGCGATTACAGCAAGATAGATGACCTGTCTAGTGCGGTGGAGGCGTTTGAAGCCGCGGTACTGACGCAGCGCCAGCGTCTGTACGGCAATGACAAAAACCGCATCGCCGACAGCCTGGGGATCACGCCGCGCACCCTGGGTTACAAGTTGGCGAAATACAGGTGTTAGCTATGAATACGTGGTTATTGATCGGTTCGTTACTGCTTTCCGGCAGCAATTCAGCCACCGAGTGGCTAAGCGGCCTTTCGTTGTCGCAGCCCGAAGGGGATGCGCATCAGTTGGCGTTGCTGATGAACTGCCGCAGTGAAAGCTCGCCGCTGGTGCGTCTGGACTGCTACGACAACGCGTTGTCAGCGGCCAGCGGCGACAACCCAGGTCAGGTACAGGCCGGGCCAGCCTGGCAGCGAGCTATGGCGCAGGAAAAAGGCCGCCGCGATCATTCGACGGCATTCCTGATAAGCGAAGGGCAGGGCAACAACCCGCAGGTGGTGCTGACCACGCCCGCGATTGGTGTGCCGCCACCTCGGCCAGTGCTGATGCTGAGCTGCATCGACAACATTACCCGTTTGCAGATCGCCTTGGTCGGCCCGCAAAAAGACGGTGCGGTGACGCTAACGGCGGATAGCGACAGGTTTAACGTGCAGTGGTTCCTGCGTGAAAACGGCTATTTGCTGGAATCCAGCCGGGGCCTGGCCGGTATTGATGAGATCAAGCGGTTGATGTCGGCGCAGACGCTGACGATCGACGGTACCAACGGCGGGTTACCCCGTCTGACATTTAATATTTCGCAGTTAACGCCAGCGCTGAAACCGCTGCGTAACGCCTGCCACTGGTGAGGACTATGGATAGCACGTCACAACATCCCTGGCATGCATTATTGCTGACACCGCTGACGCCCGAGCAGACTGCCAAGGCGTTGGCCGATGACGATCCGCAATGGGAGCATATCGACAGCCAGATGGTCAAAGTGGGTTCGCTGACCCACAGCTCGCTGAATATCGATGATCTTCAGCAGCAGGCGATGGCTCTGCTGTCGCAAAAAAGCAAAGACTTCCGTTTGGTGGTGCACCTGCTGCGTACCTTGCAGCACGGCGGTGAACCGGGCGACCTGATGCTGGCGATCTCCTTGCTGACCGCTTACGTGCAGAACTTCTGGACCAGTGCCTGGCCGTTGAACCCGCTGCATAAGCGCCGCTTTGCCCAGCAGATCCTCAAGCGTTTTGACAGCGCCAGCGGCAGCTTTAGCCAACGGGCGACGGATGCCCAACGCCAGGATGTGCAAGGTTTGCTGGCACATCTGGCCCAGGTTTGGCACAGCGAGGAACCGGCCCTGGCGAAAGAGGTGGATAGCCTGCGAGCCAGCTACGCGCGGTTGCCTACTCGCACCGTTGAACCGGTGGTTGAGGAGGAAGAACGCCCTCAGTCTGGTTCGGCATCGACATCAGCCTCTGCCAGCAGAACGATCAGCCCCAGCCTGAGCATTGATAACTCCAGCGATAAAGCCTGGCGGCAAACGCTGCTGAAAATGGCGGATTTGCTGTGTGAACTGCACCCCGAGGCCGCCATTGGTTTTCGCCTGCGTCGCCATGCCCTGTGGGGCAGCTTGACCGCGCCACCGATAGCGCAGGCCGATGGGCGCACGCCGCTGGCTGCCGTTTCTGTCGACCGCATGGCCGACTATCTGGGGCGCGTGGCCACTGCGGATCTGGCCCTGTGGCAACAGGTAGAACAGAGCCTGGCGCTGGCACCTTACTGGCTGGATGGCCACGCGCTTTCGGCGCAGATCGCTATTCGGCTGGGATATGCAGGGGTTGCGCAGGCCATACGTGACGAACTGAGCGCCTTTATCGAGCGGATGCCGGCGTTAACCACCCTTTATTTTACCGATATGACGCCATTCCTCTCCCCTGAATCTGCCAGCTGGTTACAGCAGGAAACGGGTGCCAAAGGGGGAGGTAACACTATTGAACAGGATGAAATTTGGCAATGCTATCAACAGCAAGGACTGGAAGCCGCGTTACAGATGATCGATCGGCAATCGCAGCAATCCGAACCCAGGGACCGTTTTTACCTGCAATTGCTCAGCGCCCAGTTACTGGAAAAAGCGGGGATGACGGCGCTGGCACAGCAGCACTACCACAACCTGTTGCAGGTAGGGCAGCAAGTGCAGCTAAGCGAATGGGAACCGGCGTTGATCGCCTTGCTGACAGACAAGCAGCGGCAGTTCAAGCCGTGATGGCCAGGGAAGGGAACAGGAGCGTTAACGCATGAAATTGCCCTCATTTATTCATTTTGCCAGACCGGCCATTCCGCGCATCAAAGCCTCGGTGCCGGTGGTGCTGGCGCTGTTGGCCTGTATCGGCTTGATTTGGGTCTGGATTTACGGGCCGGAATGGAAGCTGAAGGATTACCAACCGTTCGAACCTTTGCTGAGCCGCTGGTTGGTGACGGCATTGGTGGTGCTGCTGGCGGTGTGCTGGCTCACCTTCAAAATGGTGCGGCGTTTACAACAGTTGGAAAAGCTGCAACTGCAGGCCAAAACGCAGGTCGACGATCCGATCCTGGCCGATATCGAACAGCAGGACCAGTATCTGGGCGTCTGGAAGCAGCAGTTGCAACGGCGGCTGAATACCCCGGCTTATCTCTATCGCCTGCCTTGGTACATGGTGATTGGCACCCGCAACAGCGGCAAAAGCACCCTGATCAAAGAAGGCTACAAGCTGACCGAAATCGCCAGCCCGGAACTGACCAGCGTGGAAGATGCCGGTGAGCTGCGCGTGCGCTGCTGGCTGGGTGAACAGGCGGTGCTGATCGATCCGGCAGGTGAGCTGATCGAGCAGCCAACGCTGTCCATAGTGGGCAAAGCGGCGCTCAATAGCCGCCTGTGGCAAAGCCTGCTCAACTGGCTGGTTGAACACCGTAAACGCCAGCCGCTGAACGGCCTGATCCTCACCGTCGATCTGCATCAATTGCTGACGGCGAACAAGGCTCAGCGCGAAAACATGGTTGCCAGCCTCCATCAGCGTTTGCAGGATGTTCGCCAGGCGCTGCATAGCCAGTTGCCGCTGTACGTGGTGTTTACCAAACTGGACCTGCTGTACGGGTTTGAAGCGATGTACCAGACGCTGGATAAGGCCCAGCGCGAAGCGGTGCTGGGGGTGACATTCAGCCTGAACGCCGCCGAGCCGGAGGTGTGGCGCAAAGAGTTGCAGCAGTTCTGGCAGCAATGGATCGCCCAGTTGAACGGCGCAATGCCAGACATGATGCTCAACGGCGTCGATGCAGGACAACGTAGCCAGCTGTTCAGCTTTACCCGCCAGATGCAGGGCCTGCAAGAGTATGTGGTGCAACTGCTGGAGGGGATCCTCTACAGCGGCGATCATCAACAGCCGCTGTTACGCGGCATCTACCTGACATCTGCCCAACAGCGCGGACAGATGGATGACGTGTTTACCCAGTCTGCCGCCGTGCAGTATCACCTGTCACCGCAGGCCTTCCCAACCTGGCCGGTTGCCGAAACGACCCCGTACTTCACCAAAGAGCTGTTTAATCAGGTGTTGCTGGCGGAACCGAATCTGGCGGGCGAAAACGGCCTGTGGCTGCGTAACTCCAGAAAACGCCTGATGGTGTTCTCCTGCGTGGGGGCCGTGGTGGCGTTGACGTTGTGGGGTTGCTGGCAATACTACTATCAAAGCAACTACCGTGCCGGACAAGAGGTCCTTGCCCAGGCCAAAACCTTCCTCTCCATCCCGACGCCGAAGGGTGACGATCGCTATGGCAATCTGCAATTGCCGTTGCTGAACCCGATCCGTGACGCCACGCTGGCTTACGGCAACTACCATGAACGCAACAGCCTGCTGGCGGACATGGGCCTGTATCAAGGCAACAACATCGGCCCTTATGTGGAAAGCACCTATCTGCAACTGTTGCAGCAGCGCTTTGTTCCGGCGTTGATGAGTGGCCTGTTGGAGCAGTTGAATGCGGCACCTCCAGGTAGCGAAGAGAAACTCGAAATCCTGCGTGTGATGCGCATGCTGGAAGACGGCAGCGGCCGCAACGTGGCGCTGGTGGAACAATTTATGGGCGATCGCTGGAGCCAGCAGTTTAACGGCCAGCGCGAGTTGCAACAGCAGTTGATGGGCCATCTGGACTATGCGCTCAAGCACACCGATTGGCGTGCCGCGCGGGAAAGTGGCGATCAGATTGCCATCAAGAACTTTATCCCTTATCGCCAGCCGATCCAGCTGGCACAGCGTGAGTTGAGCAAGCTGTCGATTTATCAGCGGGTGTACCAGAACCTGCGCATCAAGGCACAGGAAGCGCTGCCTCCGGCCCTGAACTTGCGCGATCAGATTGGTGCCAGCTTTGACGACATCTTTATTTCCAACAACGATCGCCTGCTGGTGGTGCCACAGTTCCTGACGCGCAACGGTTTGCAGAACTACTTCACCAAGCAGAATGACCAACTGGTCGATCTGACGGTGATGGACAGCTGGGTGCTGAATCTCAGCAAAAACGTCGAGTATAGCGAGGCGGATCGCAAAGAGATCCAGCGGCAGGTGACCGAGCAGTATATCGGTGACTATACCGCTACCTGGCGTGCGGCGATGAATAACCTGTCGGTCGGTGAGTTTGAAGATCTGCCGCAGGCGATCAGCGCCATCGAGCAGGTGATCAGCGGCGAGCAGCCTTTCCGCCGTGCCTTGCAGACGCTGAGTGATAACACTCGGTTGCCTGCGGTACCTGAAGCGTTGCAGGGTAAAGAACGCCAGGAACTGATGCAAAAATCCGATTATCAACTGCTGGGCCGCGTCAACCGCGAGTTCGCGCCAGAAACCGGCGTGCTGGTGGAGAACGGTGACAAAGGCAGCGTGCTGCAAAGCGTCTACCAAAAACTGACCGAACTGCACCGTTACCTGCTGGCGATCCAAAACTCACCAGCACCGGGTAAAGCGGCCATGAAGGCGGTACAGCTGCGCCTGGATCAAAACAGCAGCGACCCGATCTTCGAGGTTCAGCAGTTGGCGAAAAACCTGCCGGAACCGCTGAACCGCTGGGTAGGGGATTTGGCCGAACAAGCCTGGCGCGTAGTGATGATGGAAGCCATCCAATCGTTGGAAGTCGAGTGGAACGAAACGGTGGTGAAGCAGTATCACACCTACCTGGCTGGCCGTTATCCGTTCGATCCTAAATCTCAGCAGGACGTGCCACTGAGCGAGTTTGAACGCTTCTTCGGCCCGAAAGGCACCCTGGACAGCTTCTACCAGCAGAACCTGAAGCCGTTCGTGGATAACAACCTGAGCAGCGGCAGCGACGGGCAACTGTTAATCCGCCCAGACGTGCTGCAACAGCTAGCGCAGGCGCAGAAGATCCGCGAAACCTTCTTCTCGGCACAAAACGGCCTGGGCACCCAGTTCGCTATCGAACCGGTGGTGCTGAGCGGCAACAAACGCCGCAGCGTGCTGAATCTGGATGGGCAGTTGCTGGATTACGCCCATGGCCGCAGCAACATGGTGCATCTGGTTTGGCCTAACTCCATGCGGGCCGGGGTAGAAAGCAAGGTAACGCTGGTCCCGGATGAAAACGGCAAGTCCCCGCGCAGCATCACCTTCAGCGGCCCTTGGGCACAGCTGCGGCTGATCAACGCCGGTGAGTTGACCAACGTCGGCACCAACTCGTTCGATGTCCGCTTCAAGGTGGACGGCGGCGAGATGACCTACCGAATCCATGTGGATGAGTCCGACAACCCGTTCGCTGGCGGTCTGTTCAGCAAGTTCACCCTGCCAGACACGCTGTATTAATCGTTGTTATCCCGTCTCTCTGCCGCGCTTGGCAGAGAGACGCTTTAAGGATGAGTCCGCATGAGCGAAGCCTCAGAAAATATCATCATTCAAACCGGCGGCGATCCGCGCCATTGGCCGGAGTTCAGCGCCATTCGTGAAGAGATCAACAAGATCAACCACCCGGCGCGGCCAGAGGTTAACTGGCGGCTGATTGAGTCGCTGGCGTTGACGCTGTTCCGTACCAACGGGGTCGATCTGCAAACCACGGTGTACTACGCCCTGGCGCGTACCCAAAAGCACGGGCTGGCTGGGTTTACCGAAAGCTGCGAGCTGTTGGCGGGCATGGTCGTTAGCCAATGGGAGCGATTGTGGCCAGAGCAGCCCCAGGCACGCTCGGAAATACTGGAGTGGTTCAACGCCCGCGTCGGTAGCCAACTGCGCCAGCACGAGTTCGGCATTGACGACCTGCGCCTGGTGTATCGCGCCGAGCGGGCACTGCAACTGCTGTGCGACAAACTGCAGCAGGTCGAGCTAAAGCGCGTACCGCGCATTGAAAACCTGCTGTACCTGATGCAGAACACCGCCAAACGGCTGGAAGCCGCCCATGAAGCGGCCAAACAGCCGCCAGCGCAACCGCTGAAGATGCCCTCGATGGTGTATCTCTCGGTGCCCGAAGCGGAGCCGATCCGCACCCTGTTCTCAGGGGAAAAACCGGCCGCGAATGAACCGCCTCCGGCCTACGAAGAACCCGTGCCGCCGCCAAAAGAACAACCGCTGCCCAATGTGGAAGTGCGTTTTGCCGCAGCACCGCCGGTTGCCCCTGTGGCTACCAAACGTACGTCGGCGGCCTGGGGATTTGGTTGCGGTGTGCTGTGCAGCCTGGTGGTCGCCGGTGCGGCTTACCTGATGCAGGTTAAGCCGATGCAGGAACGATTGGCGGGGTTGTCCGCCACCCCAGAAGGATCGGTGCAGCTGTGGCTGGCCCAACCCACTCTGGACGGCTACGGCCAGCAATTGAACACCCTGGAAAATCTTTCTCCGTTGGCCGGGTTGCGTACCGCCGATGCCTCGGTGGCGCTGGCCAACCAGCTGTGGCCGACCGAGCCGGATCAGATCGCCCAGAGCCAGCGCTGGCAACGGTTGCTACAGGCGCGGCTCGGCAGCGAGCGGGCCGACAGCAGCTATTTCCAGGTGCAGCAGCGCTTGCAGGCCCTGTCGGACAAGCTGCTTGAACAGGAAAAAATACGCGGCAGCCTGACGCTTTCCTATCTGAAAACGCAGGTTTATCAGATGCAAAGTGAACTGAACCGTGAAACGCCGCTGGAAGAGTTGCTGCGGCAGTTGGCGGTTTCGGTGGAACAACAACAACCGGCTTCACCGGTGCTGCTCAAGCAGATAGAC
>DWRE01000186.1:0-12794 GCA_018251075.1 Metardaris cosinga cedra | reverse complement strand
ATTGAAAAAGCAATATGTAATCAATATTAATACTATGGCCTTAACCCTCTCATTCTAAGAGGAGATCCATGTTACAACAGTGGAACGATAGTGAACCAAATTAACGGTAATATGGTATTAGGTGCTATTAATTAAAACTTCAAAATTGTCGCAACTCAAGGAGCTGGTTTATTCGAAGAGCGGTAAGCAACAATCAAAAAACAAAAAATGGTATGATGACACGGCAACAAAGGCGCCTGAATGTCGGTTAAAGCAATGTTACATAAGAAACCATATAGTAGCCTCTAATAAATGAACCTTATACATAAAATATTTTTAAATTGTCTTTAAACTAAATATGTCTCTTGAACAGATAGAAGGGTCGATATCGGGAAATACTTTTTTAACGGAAAATACATCACGGGAAATACATGTTTTAGAGGAGGGAGATAATGTATAGATCACGAATCTATCCTCCGCATGGGTGATCCAGTCACCTGCCATGTTAGCCATGTTAACCAATGTTTGAAACTCACTTATTTGTCAAACTCCGTAATGTTGGCTCGTCTACGTTCTCACAAATGTTGACAATGTCTCTCCAGTTAGCGTGAGGAGGATACATAATCTCCTCGATTGGGTCTTGGTTGGTGTTGGAATAGGCTGTTGATACGTGAACGAAAGCCTGAAAAATATTTAGGGTCGAAAACATGCTTCTACTTTTGAGTGATTTCATGTGTCGTTATATTTATTATTTACATGTACTCCGAGACTTCAGAAATGGACAGAATAGAGATTGGTTCCAAAATAGAACGATAAAAGAGTCGGAGATGAGATGAGTCAGAGAGCAACATATGGTTGACCAGAAAATAACAATATTAGCAACTAGAAATAGTCGACACGAATCCACTGTCAGATAAGATAACATTTAAAGTATTACACTTTGTCGTTGACCACTTGCAGTTATATAAATTGAAACAGGTACGTTTGATAAAGATAAGTTCCTTCGCTGCTTTAGGAAGTAGTTTTAAGTTTAATACGATCACAACAATTTGGTCAATGTTAACAATGATCGGAGATAATCTGACCTTTAAGTTGACCATTTCTTGTGCAATGTCTACAACTTCCTTAGTTCCACCAACGTTTATTTTTGTTGCAAAACTAAGAGCATCGTCAAACCTAGAAAACGATATAAAATTAGTTTCTTTTTCTCGGATTGTAATTATTTTTAAACAAATAATATTTATAATTGAAGAAATCAGCAAATATAAGTCGACAGTAGTCACAAATGGCCGCTATCGCCTCCTAGCATGTATAAGCAACCTTCAATAGGATTGTAGAAACTGGATTATTACTTTCAAATAGTCTAGTTAATATAAGTTATTGTTAATATTGAATGTTGTTAGAAGGCAGGACTAGTTACATTTCACAGGGATCTAAATCCCTTTGGATAACTAGTATTATTCGTTCGGATACCATATGTACATTAGGGTACATACAATTAGAAATAATATCTATGCTGTTTAAACCAAATCACAATCAGGTTGCTACTTCTGAAGATTGTATAGTGTATTCATATGTACCGATAACCACGCTTAAAAGCGAAACAAAAATAGTCTAACAATTGTTTGACACAATCAGCCAATCAAATTCAAATGCCATTTATTCCAAGTTGGTTGATTAGAACATATTTTATACGTCAAACTGAAAATTGCTTCGGAAAATGCCTGATTATGGAGTAAGGGCGAAAACTTCATAGGGTGCTACTGTAATTTTTAAAATAAGCACTTATGTTAAAGTATTAACTTCGTAATTTATTGTGGACCTGGAGTTACATCACACAAAGCATGGTTATCATTTAAATAATCATTTATTATGCAATAGGCTTTTTTACAAAGATTTTCTCAAATAATGCATTTAAGTTTATTACCTGATAGATTACTGGTGTCTTTTGTTAATTTGTTGTAGCAGCGAATACAGTTCCCCATAAAAGAGTGAGACACCTTACATATGTAAGCGAAAGCGTGGTATAGCCAATATATCTTTTTTTCTTGTATTACAATTACCTATTGCGATCGACAGTCGCGCTTATAACCAACACGACTAATGAAGCAATCAATACACCTGTTCTACCGCCTATGGGACAGTATTCGTAGCAGTTGCAATATTTATAAACATACCTGACGCTAGCAGCAACGTGAAAGACGATGTTTACATCGTTGATAAGCAAATTCCTATCTTCCTCCGACAAACCTGAAATTTAATATTAGTCCAAGAATTCATAATTTAGTAATAGCCTTGTAGTTTGAAATTCGATCTTTTACTCCGGGAGCCCCGAATCCAATCCTGGCGCGTACCTCTATACAAAATAGGTAGTTTACGAAAACATCGTAAGGATGGATAAAGGAAAACAGCGTGAGGAAATCTGCACATCAAAGAAGTCCTAAAAAAAGTGTTCTCTAAGGCATTTCAATTCTGCAAACCCGCACTTGGTCAAATTAACCTTTTCTAAGAGGAGATCCGTGTCCAGCAGTGGAACGATAGAAAGGGTTTGACAAAAATGTGAATGATTTAGAATATGCAATGAATTTGTCAACAGGTTAATGTAATTTAGATGAACTTGTGACAAATTACGACACTTAGAAATTGTTCCCAATAATAATAAAGTTGCTGAAAATTGAACTTCAAAAATAGGTAATATTGTGAAACTTGATTACGCAATAACCCAATCCAATACAGTCACAAAATTATGTTTCGTCAATATCCACATTATTAAAATTAACATTTAAATTTTTTTGTTAAATACTAATTTTACACGTATCACTAAAATATTTTCGCAATAATAAATAAAATCGGTGTCAAGGAAAAAGTTCGTCAAAGGCGATAAATAAATTAATAGAAAAATATACAGTACACGGTTTGAATACAGAACACTAGGCTGCGTATGCCGTGGCCTCAGTAACTTGTCGAAGCAGTCACCTGCCGTTACCTCGGTGTTCAATTTTTTGCGAACATTTAGTTATAATCAATGCGTACTTACCGAGACCAATCTCGGTAATATCTCCACCTACAACGTGCACTTTTGATTCGAAAGCTCCTTTTCTTTCCCTTCGTAGACGATCGAAGCACTGAATTGAATATAAAAAAACAAGCATAATATAAGATGCTAGATTAGGACACATAAGGGTTATAAAACATAACATTTCTCATGTGTAGACTACCATAAAATGTAAATATTCACATTGCTTTTTAAAAGTGAATACAGTATCAGCGGCAGTAATTTTTTCGCGACATGAGTAGTAATAACATAGATTTTTCCGCTTACTCTGTTCATTTATTTATACGCTAGGATAAATAAATGAACAGAGTAAGAAAGAGACCTATCTCTTTCATACAATAATTAAGGTTTTTTTCCTTTTTTCCTTTCTATTTTACTTTTGAAGAATAATCATTTAAATATTAATGACAACCTAGATAATACATACAAAGTTTGTTAATCTATTTCCATGCATAGAAGAACGTTTGATTTTTCTCATATTAAAAGATTGTTTATAAAGTATGAAAAAATTTGTTCGACCAATTATAGAATCACTCGAGTGCTATATGTTACCGTAAAAGACAAATTTAACCAAATGTACGTTGTATGGCCTTAACCCTCTCATTCAGAGAGGAGACCCATGTTCCAATAGTGTAACGATAGATGGGTCGATATCGATATCGACGTTGTACGTTGTTGTAATCTAATCTGTAATGTGAGTTGTTCTACAAGGAGGCTTGTTAGGTCCGGTATTATTTCTTATGTAAACTATTGTTAGAGTTCAGGGAAAATTAATAACGCACGTGATGATTCTCAAAACTTTTAATCACTTCATATATCCGTAATACAGAACTGTCCAATTTCACTGTCGGTTCCACAATCCCAACTGACAAGTACTCGCGCCACTACCCTCTTAACAACCGAAAAATCGATAATATCTCGATGACATAACGTTGTGTACTTGATCACTGATTCCGGAAGTGACGCGTGAACTTTTCCAATCTTATTATGCATTAAACTCAATTTAAATAAAATATTTGTTACATTTATATGCCTTCAGTATATTAGTTTCTTACAGTCGGCCTTTCCTGACGAATTTCCCGTCCCGGGAAAAGAGATATTCTTAATTTATCTTTAATATGATCTAATACTTTATTCGTGATTTCATGGGGTATTTATATGGTTGTGTATTTAATATGTTTGTACTCTTTCAGATTCTGTTACTTAAATTAAAATATTAATAGCCTTAATATTTGGCCAAATTCTTAATATTTATTAAAATTATATCAAAATATTAAGGCATCATTCGTATTCTTAATATTTGTTAAGACTAAAATATTAAGGCCTCCTTCATATCCTTAATATTTTCAACATAACATGAATTAAACTAAAATATCAAGGCCTCCTTCATATCCTTGATATTTATTAATACTAAAATATTAAGGCCTCATTCATATGCTTAATATTTGTTAAAACTAGAATATTAAGGCCTCCTTCATATCCTTAATATTTATCTTATCAAATTGAACTAAAATATTAAGGCCTCATTCATATCCTTAATATTTGTTAAAACTGAAATATTAAGGCCTCCTTCATATCCTTAATATTTATCTAACTGAATTGGATTAAACTAAAATATTAAGGCCTCCTTCATATCCTTAATATTTATCTAACTGAATTGGATTAAACTAAAATATTAAGTCCTCCTTTATATCCTTAATATTTGTCAGAACTAAGACCTCATTCATATTCTCAGTTCTGCCTCAATGTTAATCTAGTCATTTGAATATATTAGTTGTAATCTTCCAATATTCATAATTCATGAATCACATTACACATAATATTTTATTTCATATCTAACTCATAGTTAAATCAAAATCACGTTTACATATAATTTTATATCTTAATATCATTCCAGAATAGTCTACAGTTATAGTATATAATATGGTTATTTTCAAGTAATGTAATATATACTGAGTTTGATCTTATAGCCAGACACTCGATATCATTACTATTGTTGCATATTATTATGTAAAGTTTAGTTTTACAAAACAACGGATCCAACATGGACGTTAGTTGATGATTCTGATGTTGGTATTGGTGCATCCGATTCAGATTCTGACAAATCATTATTTGATATGTCAGACTCAGACTCTGTCCGATTAAATACTACCCAAGGATGAATTTTGTCCACTGAGAATGTACCATTAAACTTCCTATTACCTTTACGAGATAGTGGCGTATCCTCTACAACATATCGGTCGTTGTCAAGAACCTCCACGATACGATAAGGACCTCTGATTTTTGGGACTAACTTTTTACTCTTACCCAATGATTGTACTTCTCTTTCTACTCTTACTAATTCTCCTACTTTATAGCTGACATCTTTTCTTGTTCTATCAAAATGTTCTTTTTGTTTTTCTTGATTAGCCCTGACATGCTCAGTTATTTCTTTTCGCGTCTGCTCTAAAGTAGGAACTATATTCTCTGTTTCATCTGTTACAGTAAATTGTAATAATGAATTCGAAGTACTTACTAAGTTTAAGCCAAAAAGTGCCTGAGCAGGACTTTTCCCTGTCCCTTTATTTTGGGTGTTATTTAGTCCCCATTGTATTTTAGATACGCATTCATCCCAAGTATTCTCCGGTTTTCCATGGTTAGTGGCAGTGAGTGCTGCAAGAATAGTTCGGTTGTACCTTTCAATTTGGCCATTAGCCCGCGGAGTCGCTACAGCATTCATAATATGCTTGATTCCTAATGAGTCTAAATATTTTTTTAAATTCTTTGCAGTAAATGATGCCCCCCTATCAGAAATTATACGTTTTGGAACACTAAATGTATGAAAATAATTTTTCATCGCCTTAATGGAATGAACACTTTTAGTACTTTTGACGGGAACAAGAATTACAAACTTGGTAAAGGCATCAATTATGAGTAAAAGATAAGAATTATTATGTTTGCTCCGAATGAAAGGACCCAAGTGGTCTATGTGTAGCGTGTGAAATGGCTGGTTAATTTTTTCTATAGGATGCAATTTGCCTGCCCTTTTGCCCGCTGGAACTTTAGAGTGAGCACATTCTAAGCAGGAATTTACATATTTTTTGACAAAACGCCGCATTTTCGCAAACCAAAATTTTATTTTAATTATTTCCAACGTCTTATCTACGCCGAAATGTCCTATGTCGTCATGATTAGACTTCAACACCTGCCACCGAACGCCCTTTGGTACAACCCAACGATCTCCGCTTTCTGTTTTTCTATACAAGAAACCCCTTTTAACAATAAAATTATTCTTAATTTCAATAATATTGTCACTTTCCTTGTCATTTAATATAGCCAATATTCTGTGTAATTCTGGATCGTTTTGTTGCAATGTAGTTATCCAATCCGTGTCAATTTGTCTAACATGAAATTCTACCGCGTCTAAAGGGATGGGGTTGCGACTTAGAGCATCTACGTGGTTCATCGCTGTACCGGGTTTGTAAATGATATTAAAATCAAATTCTTGCATAACATTCCACCATCTTGCAACCCTGAGTAATGTGTCTTTCTTTTCAAAAGTAGCACGAAGAGAATTACAATCTGTCACGATCGTGAAATGAATACCTAATAAATTTACCCTAAATCTTTGTAACGAGACTACGACAGCCGACGTTTCCAAGTCATATGAAGTGAATTTAGATTCTTCTGAAGATGTCTGTCTACTTTAAAATACTACTGCATTAAATGGGAGATCTTTACTTGACCTTTGCATTATGATTCCAGCTAAACCAACTTTCGAGGCATCTGTATGTAGTTGTGTCTCGTACTCTGGATTGTAAAATGCAAGAATAGGGCGTTTGACTAATTCCGCTTTTAAAACGTCAAACGCAGAATTTTCAGCATCTCCCCATTTCCACTTTGCATCCTTCTTCAGAAGCTGTGTAATTGTGCTTCTTCGCAATAATAGAAAACCCCTCACAAATTTTCGAAAGAAGCTTGCCAAACCTAAAAATTGTCTAACTTTGTGCTGATCTGAAGGCTTGGGAAATTTTTCTACTGCCTCAATTTTCTTTTTACCTGGTTTTACCCCAAATTCATTTACTTTAAACCCTAAATAATCAATTGACTGCCTCAGGAAATTGCACTTAGATAGGTTTAATGTTATGCCAGAAGAACGAATAACATCTAAAATGTCTGAGAGAGTTTGTAATCCGCCTTCTATAGTTACGGATGGAATAATAACGTCATCCATGTAGGCAAATGCTCTTTTAAACCTAGCGTTACCCAGGATATTATTGACTGCTCGTTGAAACGCAGACGGGGCATTGACAAGCCCAAAGGGCATGCGATTAAACTCATAGTGACCGTCTGGAGTCACGAAGGCTGTCAAATACTTGGACGATTCAGCCATTGGAATTTGATAATAACCCGAAGCCAAATCCAAGGTGGTATAATATTTATGACCTGACAAATTATCTAGTTGGTCATCAATACGGGGCAAGGGATAATGTTCTTTGACAGTTCTTTTGTTTAGTGCCCTGAAGTCAATACAGAGACGATAATCACCGGTTTTCTTACGTACAAGGACAATCGGCGAGGCGTAATTTGATGTTGATTGCCTAATTATATGAGAGTCCTCTAGCTCTTGTACCATACCCCGAACCACTTGCCTTTCTGTATGTGATAAACGATAAGGCCTATAAACAACCGGCGTACTATCGCTTAAAGTTATATTCATTTCTACATTAGCCATACAGCCTAATTCCTTTGGTAAAAATGCAAAACAGTCGCGATAATCATTTAATAGTTTAATTAATTTAGTCACGTGAATCTGTTCTATGTTACTATCTATCTGTATCATATGGGCTTCGATTTTGGAGACTTGAGAATTCTCCGGGAAATGTTCTATCCTTCCAACGTCCAATACTTGTGCTTCATTTAATGATAATGCTCGAATTAGTAAAGTGTCCTTTACAAGTTCAAATCTCTCGTAAAGTCCCTCAACTACAACTTGTCCCTTTCCATTCATTACTTGTATTATGCTTTGGAAGATTTTATACTGCTTACGGGGATTTTGACAAACACTGGGCTCAATAAATAAATCACCTGAGTATTCTGGCTTAGTATAAACGTCAACAGTTGTACAACCACTGATGAGTACTGAGTTAGTTACATACAAACATACATTCGTAGTCGAGTTCATAAATATCATCAGTTGATCATTTGTTTTATAGGCTATAATATGATTCTGTTCCGAAAAACGTTTGTCCAATCAACAGTGGAACATGTAATAAATGGTCGGGGACAATCAGGGTTTCTACTTGAGCTTTGGCTGCATCTATACTTATGTCAACAACGCATTTACCAATACAACCGACTACGCTATCTCCAAACCCTCTCAGTATCGGTAAATCCGTCGTTGACCATGAATCTATCAAGTTTTTAGCCGTAGACTGTTGTAGCATAGTGCATTGACTACCAAAATCAATAAAGCAACCTAAACTATGTCCATTTACAATCGCCCTTTTAAAATACTTAAAGTCTGAGTCCTGTTCTTTGGATATTCTTAAAACTGTCTTAATATTCGCGCTGTTAGTTCCATCTTTATTTGGACACCTATCAGCTATATGTCCCACCCGATGACAACTGTCACAGCGTTTTATTGGCTGTCTACACTTATAATACGGATGCCCAATATCTCCACAATTAAAACATTTTGTACTCCGAAAGGTTTTCTCGGTTCTTTCAGCCTCCCTTTGTGTACTTTTATACATTCTAGATGGTTTAGTGTCAGTATTACTCAATTGCAAGAGTAGATTTGGTTTCTTAGTTACCCTTACATTCCTAAGAAAGCCTAGTAGTTTATCCGGTTCTGTAAACTGTGCTGCTTCCGCACTAGTTTTTATAGATCTGTCTTCAATCCCAAACAAAATGCAATCTATTGCTCTTTTGCCATTTATATTACAACGATTCAATAACACCATTTTTTGATAAAAGTACACTTCTAAAGATTCACCAAATCGAGCCTTGCAAGCGAGCATATCCGTTAACAAATGTCCATAGTTTTTATCACTAGGAAATGCTAGTTTTAATTTATTTTGCCATTCAGTCCATGAAAACAGAAGGCTAGGTAGGCCCTGATACCATCTCTGAGCTAACCCAACCAATTTTGGGAGAGCGTAATGAACTATTTGTCTTTCGCTCCAGTTATAAATTTTCGCGCATTCATTAACTTTACATAACCACAATTCAATAGTCTGATCCCGTTTAGATGGATCAAACTCTGGTATAACATTTAGTACCGGAAATCTCTCACTACCTACATCTGATTTCATTGACTGAACTATTTCTTTAAATGCGGCAACTAAAATATTACAATGGTTTACTCGCCGATCTGGTGCTGGTACTCCGTCGGGACATGCCTGGCCAGGGTCGGACGGTCCACCGTGGTCCTGTTGAGCGTCACGTGTGTGTTCCGCCCTGCCACTGCGTGAGGAGCCACGCCGTCTCGATGCAGCGCGGCTGGGCCTGCGTGACAGATGTGGACTCACCACACTAGGATCGGCACGCTCTTGCTGCATATCAGGTGTCATGCCTCGCCGAGGCGTCATGGTACGACTAGGCGGCTTGTCTCGACGCGAAGGTGTATTCCGCTCAGCCACCCGACGACTGCACGACGCCTTGTGTCTGTGCGATGTATTGCGACTGAGCGACGCATCGCGGCCGCCACGCGTTCGTCGCCGTCTACGCACTGGTGATTCCGAGGCACTCCGCTCGGAATAGCTGGACCCTCGCTCATATTGCTGAGACTTCCTCTTACGGCCCATAGTTTCTTGAAATGATACAAAATTACAAAAAGTTGTTGTCCTCTCAAATGTTTAATCTAGACAATGAACCTTGTACTTTACAAAGCAATGTTACTTCAAAGGGAGATAAATATAAAACAACAATAAATATTGTAGGCAGTATGGATAATATTAATAGTTAATCTATTACCTTCTTTTAAAAGAGAGAAAGGAAAAATATAAATCCATTTAACTTTAAAAGCGGTACTAAGCAAAATTGATTTTACTGATCATGTATTTCGATTAGTTAATTATTGTGTATTTATGCAATAATAAATTAGATAGTACCATAAAGAAGAAGAAAAAAAAATCAATATGTGGGTATGTGTATTTTTGTAAATTAAATGTTTGTATGCGGAAATATTTTAACGGATTTAAAATAAAAGTTTAAACTACCGCTGTATTTTAATAACAAGCGGCAAAATGATATATTTAACACTATTTCGTTAACCATTTTAAACAATTAGTAAGTTGCAATTCCTTCTTTTATTTTATTTTTTTGACAAGAGACGATAAAATTGTTATGCACATACCTTTATGGACGTGTGATCCTTTTTACCGAGAGCGAATTCCAATCGCAAACACGATATAATCCCACTTCTGAACTGTTAGAGTTCAGGGAAAATTAATAACGCACGTGATGATTCTCAAAACTTTTAATCACTTCATATATCCGTAATAAATAACTGTCCAATTTCACTGTCGGTTCTACAATCCCAACTGACAAGTACTCGCGCCACTACCCTCTTAACAACCGAAAAATCGATAAGATCTCGATGACATATCGTTGTGTACTTGATCACTGATTCCGGAAGTGGCGCGTGAACTTTTCCAATCTTATTATGCACTAAACTCAATTTAAATAAAATATTTGTTACATTTATATGCCTTCAGTATATTAGTTTCTTACACTATATGTATCAAAACGTTTAATTCATGTTTTAACATGTGTTAAAATACAAACGGAAATGCAATTATTCTCATATAAATAAGTTTGTAATAAACCGACTAACTATATATGATAATATATATAAGATCAGAAACTTTCGAAGGGTATTACACTCCTTTATCTACCTCTTCGGGGGCTACACGCAAAATGTTATTTATTTATTTACAAAATCCACAGCTTAATTTATTAGTATATACATAACTTACTGCTTAATTATAAAATCAATAATGGATTTACATTTCACTGTATAGATACACGTAAGAGAACAATCGCTAAGACGCGTGTATAGGTTACGTTTTTATATACACTTCCTTTCCTTTTATACAAAATTGTTATTAGTATTAATAATGATACATTTGTTAATACTAGTCAAATAAAGTAAAAAAGTAAAGTATCAATATTTCTGTTTATAATTCCAAAACTTACCACGCTGGTATATAAATCGGCCAATCGTTGCTCAGGCCGCACTCCTTTCTTACACCTCAACAGTAAGTAGATTTTGTTCAATTCGGTACACGAGTAGAGAAGTTTTTCTATCAACACTTTGCCTATAAAACCTAAAAATTATATTAAAAAAGTATATTGTCATCATCTACTTTTAGATTCAATCGTGTCATTGTCGTATTGATGAATTGTCATATTGATTGTCTCAAAATTCTTATGGTTATGTATCTCACTCGATTCTCCGATTATTTTTTGCTTCATTATGTTACTTATCTTGATAATAGATAACATACATAAAGACAGCGAAACGCCCGATCTCTTTGCCATTCCTTAATTAATGCCGTCGAATTGACCAACAAATATGACCGCCGTTTCAGATAGATAACATGGGACTGAGTTCCATTACGCAAATTTTAATTTGTCTTTCACCCTGAGACAAGTCGCAAATGTGTAGTGCCATACGGCAATTCTAAATGACGATATATTAAAATAAAGTCAACATTAATTGTAGTACCTGTTCCACCGGTAATGAAAATGGTCTTCCCTTTATAGAAATCTGGTATCGTTGGTGCATCATCAGCTAATGTATCTTCTAGGTAACCCATCCTGAGGATACATTTGAAATACTGAAATTTGGTTCATTATAGATAAATCAATTGATAACCCAGAACCCAATTCGCGATTTATGCCCCAAATGAATATAGTGACATATAGTTCATGGACGCTGAACCCTGAACGCTGACGGCTGAACTAAACCACACCCATAAAAAACCCCTGAAATTAATTTAAGTAATCAAACATAGGCCCTTATAGCTAAATCGAAACGCACCATAGTTAGAACCATTACTTCACAGACAGGCGTATGTTTGCACCTTTCTATTTCTCTGTTTTCATTTTAGAAGTTCCGGTCCGAGCCAACGTAACTCATCACTTGACCGTTTGGTCCTCTGATGACTTTCCCGACAACTCCAACTATCTCTTACTCGATATTACCCAAACTACTTGTCACTTTACTTATATCTTTGTATATCTATAACTATATTTATTTACACTAAACAAAATATCCTTTCGCACATCTTACCTGAAGTATCACAGCAAGATTATAATTTACTTTGTGAAACAGCAGCAAAAATCTTGTTATTTTTTTCCTAACTGATTTTGCTTTTAGAACTTTCCACACTAATTATAATATTGTCCAGTTACATTTATTGAGTGCTGCACTCAAGAGCTGACTGTTATATGTAGTTGGTGTCTATGTATATATACGCATGTAATTCAAATAAGTTAGAGCATAATTAACAGAAAGTCATCAGTTCAAATGTCAAGGCTCGTATATTTTCATTACATGACTGACAATATTATTACTTACTAGGAAATAGTCGCACAAAGAACCTTCTATGTAAAACTACGTAACATCACGCATGAAATCCCCGAAGAGGCAGACAGAGGAATGTAGTACATCCCGCGTTTCAACAGTTTCAAAGGCATTCCCCTATTTAAGTCTGGCAATAGTGAAGGCCCAGTAATAACAGACCTATTTCAGTTCATCCTGTTTTTAGTA
>DWRE01000185.1:0-12847 GCA_018251075.1 Metardaris cosinga cedra | reverse complement strand
GCGCGCCAGACATTTGAACCCGGTCTCCCGGAGTGAGAGATCGAATTTCAAACCACTAGGTTATCACTGCTTAAATTATTATTCCTGATTGACTTATATTATTTCTGTATCGGTACTTTACCTAGAATTGTACACTCTGTGCAGGCATTTCGACAGGACTAGACCTCAATCTATTGTGATGTGAACTAAAAAAACCTTCGCTAAAATAAAGTTAATCTTAACTCAATAACTAATCATTAAAAGCATCTGAGCAATACATACCAATAGCTATGCGAAAACAAACTCTATATCCACGCAATAGAAACCAATATTCTTTAACATGCACTTTACCGGTCTCCTGTCGAAACACACAAATATTTTTCTTTTTTGTTCGCTTTTGAATTCGAGGCACGTCTCTCATTGTTTTACTTTTTTTCCACGTTTGAGGCAAATTCGACTTTAATATTAAAAGGTTTGGAAGTAAAATGAAAAGTTGTAGACTTTTCTTTCAAATTGTGTGCGCAGTAATTAGTAGCTTTCACAGAAGGTAGAGATGAGTGAAAGAACGATGTATAATTGTTTAATTAGTTTCCTCTCCTCCTTTTGAAGACTGTTTAATTCTTTTCTGTGTAAGAGTTGGAAAAACGGTACACTTATGGAATAGCTCCATCTTTTCTGTCGAGGGATAAAGCGATTTAAGTTTTAATCGTTATTTATCAGGAGATAAGAATTACTAAGACTAAATCTAGGTAAGATTGTAGCCAAAGAGCAGGCTTTGGGAAGATTAGCTTTAATGAAAGTAAAGGAATATCTTGAGCGTGGCTCAGCGCGCGAAATGCCGTTAGTCGGTCGCGTTTAGCCGGCATAATTGTATTACAGCGACATCTATGACCGTTGAGACCATATTGCTAGCATGAAAAAGGTACATAAATTCAAATTCAATTTTTACCGGCAGTGTAAGCTCGAATATAAAACTAATCGATTGTCAACGTTATTTAACTTAAATAAATTCATTCATTTATTTATTTATTCTTTCAAATCTTATTATATACCATAACATTTTATCAAGATATATGCGCATATACGATTCATAACATCAGATACCTATCATCTTAGATCGTGAGACAAAGGCTGGTCTAAGGTAATTCTCGGCATATTTTTAGGAAACTGCAACCATTGAACTGTAATGACACTATTAGCAGTGTAATATTAGGTACACGTACCGCGACATGTAAGTGTATTAAAATTTACAAGTAGAATCTGCTTTTAAGAGTTAACAGACACAAGGATAAATAAATAAACTGATGTACAAAATTGTAACCATTGTATGTGGGACATAAAAAAAGATCAGTTTTATTTGATATGGACTTTAATTGGCTCCGGGTCTCAATGACAACTTGAATATAGGTTGAACTTAATTCTTAAGCAGCCATGAATTATATACAAAATATCTATACTAAATAAACAACATTGCTCATGGTAACATCCATCTACAGCTTCTTTAGATTGGGAACATTGAACCTGACGTATTTGGTTTTTTTGTTGTTTAAAACTGAATTGTTTGCCAACTATGGATTCTTTGAAGAGCCTAATTTATGTTATTAGTCTCTTCAGTTTGTCTTTTCTCCCTAAATATCAAAGATGGGTCATTTGCAAACAACACAATATTACATAAATTTTGTATTGAGAGAGGTAGATCGTTTATATATACTTAAAACAAAAACGGACCTAAAATAGTGTCTTGAGGAACGCTTACCTTCACACAGGAGCCCAAAGATTTGGGTCCTTTTACTTGTACTCATTGCAATCTATTTTCTAAATAAGAACTAAGCAGTTTGAGAGATATTACCCGTATACCATAATGTTCTAAGTTTAACAAGAGTTTTATGTTCTACACAGTCAAATGCTTTGGATAAATCACAGAAAATACCTAGGGGATATTGTGCATTCTCTCAAGCATTAAAAATATGTTGCATTAAGGCAACATCAGTATCGACCGTTCAACGACCTTTTGTAAAGTCGAACTGTTTGTCATGTAGTAGATCATATGAATTAAAATGTACCAGTAATTGTTATCAGTATCTCAAAAATTTGAAAAAGAACAGGAAAAACTGATATAGGTCTATAATTACTAGGATCTTTGTTATTACCAGAAGTAAATAAAAATCACGTAGTGTTGCAAATGCGCAACACAGAATGCATCAACGGGAGCCCCGGCGGCGGCGTGGGATTCACATTCTAACTCACGATCGACAGACGGCGGCAGGTGCATTGATCAATTTTGTATTTGATACCTCAAATATAAAGCAAGTTCAGGAATCTTAAAACGTACAGTCCCCGTTCAGAGTTAAAACACGCAGGGCGGACGCGCGCCTCACCTGCCGACGATCTCGCGCACGCTCTGGTAGGGGTGGTGCACGAAGCCCGCGTCGTCCAGCCGGCGCAGGCACTGCGCGGCCAGCGGCGCCGCGCGCCACGCCAGCGAGCCCAGCGCGCCCTGCAGCGCGTACAGCCGCGCGCACAGCGCGAAGGCCGTGGGCGGCGCGGGCGCGCGCGCGGGCGCGGCGCGCTGCAGCAGCGCGCGCAGCACGCCGCCGCCGCGCCGCGGGTCCATCTTCTCCACGCCCGTGGCCACGCACGTGCCCCAGTCCTCCAGCGTCTCCGGCGTCACGGCCGACAGCCCTGCGGTGCGCACACCCTGTCTCGTGAGCCAGTTTCCCTCGGATTGTGTACGCGTCGGTTGCGATGCATTATTTATAATTCGGTGAGCACGTGAAACTTGTCGCCGTTAATTCGTTATGTATGGAAAGATGATATATGCAAGGGAGAAGGCATTTATCAGTGTCGAGCGAAATATAAATACATTCTCCGATTCGGTGCCGAGCTACAAGGTGTCGGTGCTAACGTCGAATAATTTCTGAACGATTGCCTGCAAGGAGCGATCCGTACCCGCCATGATAATGTCGGTGGCCTTCTGGTACATGTCGAGCGCGGGCCGCATGGGCCAGTAGCGCGGCGCGCGCAGGGCCGCCGCCGCCACCTCGGCCGCGAAGCGCTGCAGCGCCTCCTGCGGGTCGGCGGCGCAGCGCAGCGCGTGCTCGAGCAGCCGCGCCGCCACGCGCGCGCCGAACTGCGCGAACAGCATCTGCGGCGCGCGGCTCGGCTAGCTCCGGTTGCCCGGGGTTAATCTACGCGACTAGGAGCGGCCGGGGGAGCGCGCCCCACCCCCCCACCCCCGCCCCCGCCGTCGCCGCGTCCTCGCGGACGACGACTCGGCTATCGCTGTATACGCTTGTCAAATTTTCATAATAATATAAGACTGAATATAATTAAGCGAATGTTTTTCAACAGCTTGGACCACGCTCCTACGTTATCATAGCGAGGTGCCTAGGTAACTTCTGCGAGTTATACATATCGCTAATTATGCATACATCAAATTGCAAGTGACCGAGACAAAAGTGACTAAGACAAAAGAAGTAAGCATGGTGACCGTCCCGTACCCGGAACATGATGAAGCGCACGCCGCTGAACTTGTCCTTGCCCTTCTTCTCCTCGACGGTGAGGAAGGCCACGAGCCGGTCCACGTTGGCGTCGTCCGTGAAGAACTCGTAGATGTACCGCTCGCCCTCCTCCATGTCCTCCGGCCGGACGTTGGCCGGGTCGTACTGCTTCATCGGCGGCTCCGCTACCTGAGCACGAAGCGAAGGAAATATTACTGACGTTATTAAGAATAGACATATTTGGTACTTGGTGCTCTCTACTAGTCATTGTTCGGTAGTACGAAGTTAACCGGGTGAAGTAGTATACATATAAACACAACACAAACAAAACACAACACAAGTTACACAAATAAAATCAATAAGTGCGTATTAAAAGAGTTTAGAGCACAGGAGAAGCACATCAAATTTTTAAGTATCGAGACTTTTGGCAGTCAGTGTTGTCTGTGTACTATCTGCACAGTAATCAGCGAGATGGCGTGATGAAACAAAAATAATATATAATTGTGTAAATTTTGTGATGTGAAAATAAATATTGAATTTTTAAAATACCACAATCGTCGATGGCCATGCGTAGAATCCAATGAAGGGATTTCTCAGAAAGGGCTTATCCCATTCCTCTTCCGTTTTCGGTATTTTGTCCTCGTCGTAAATTGCCCACTCCAGATCTTCTCTGTAGCCTGCAACAGTAAGTTCGTACAAAACAGGTCCGAACATTTTGGATCGTATAACAAAAATGGCGGTCCATCGGTACATATAACTCGCAGAAGTGGAACACAGCACGACGACGCACTAGCGCGGCGCACGTACCGGGCACGCGGCGCGCGGCGCCGGGCGGGCGCGGCACGCCGGCCAGCTCGTAGGGGTCGAGGCGCAGCTTGCGGATGGGCCGCTTGCGCTGCTTGAGCGCGTAGTGCGTGAGGCGCTGCGCGCTGCGGCGCACGGCGGCGCCGTCGTGCAGCAGACAGCGCGCGGCCAGGCGCACGGCGCGCGGCGGGTACGCGCTCTGCGCCAGCGGGCAGTACGTCAGGATGTTCAGCACGCTCTCCAGCCGCCGCCACGGCCTGCGGGCGCGACCCACGCGATTACGATGCTCAGTGAACACTGCTCCAGCTAGCATGAGTGTACATGGTGTGCGGTAACAGTGTTCTGATCTAAACTATTTTTGCTACTTTTGAAGAATGAAATGGTGTCATTCAGTATACTTCATTAATAATCATCAATCCTTTTATTATTCGATACTGGGTGTTGATGTAGTTAAGGTTCACTTTTTCTTGTTGCTGATTTTGAAATGAAACGACGTGCGATCCTTACAAGGGTATATTGGACACTGGACTTATTTGGTAATGACATTCACTTGACAAAATAGATCGAACACTGGGAATATATCTGCTCTCACAATGGGAAGAAATTAGAGGCCAGTCAGCGTCACGTTGACCGAGAGCGGGTCGACAGACTCAGTACAGCAGTTACACTTACACATTGGGACTTTCAGCCACGTCGACCAAGTCTTCTATCAGCTCCTTGTAAAGTCTTTCCCCTTTCGCGGACGTAACCTTCTCCCTCTCCACCGCCTGTTCCAACTGCTCTACGAACACTGGATCTTTTAAATGCGTTTCGTCCAGGAACACCTTGGCTCTTTCGATGGCAGAGTCTGATATTGTGAGCCGCGTATTGACCGTAGTGAAGTTACGGTGTAGCGAGTCGGTGAAGGCTTGCTCCAATCTGACAACAAAATATAGATCAATCAATCATCAATGTAAATTATTAATTCACCCGTTTCACCTACATAGTTACAGAAAAGCAAAACGAAGAATATATATCAAAGTACCTAATGATGCTTGGTTTTTCGCTGACGGGTGTTTTCAAAACCGCAGGCCAGAGCGTTCTTATCACTTCCAGGTCCTGCTTGGCCACGAGGGGCGCGGCGCGGGGGCCCAGCAGCATGAACAGCGCCCCCTTGTGGCGCGCGTGCCACTCGTCCCCCTCGCCCCCCTCCGCGAACAGCGCGGCCAGCTTGGGCACCACGGCCCGGTACGAGTAGGGGTAGTGGCTCAGCAGCCAGTACAGACGGGCTTGTGCCAGAATACGGACCTGTTCAAACATTTACTAATAGTTTGACTCCAAGTGCTACACCGCGTCTGGGGTGCGACGACGCCAGACGCGGTGTAGCGCAGAAAAAAACAAGCTACGAATCCACATGATACCTATATATCACGTAATAAATCTTGCGATGTTGGTTTCTAATTTCTCAACTCATTTGTTAGTTGTCACCTGACACCTGACATTTGTAATTGTGTTTTTGTAACGAAGTAAGGTGACATATAAAGGCGGATCGCGCTCACCGAGCTGTAGGTGTTGGTTGCGAGGCCGAAGAGGCAGTGCGCGGCGCTGCAGGCGGCGGGCCGCAGCGGCGCGTCGCCCAGCAGGTCGAGGCGGCTCTCGAACTGCAGCCGCGCGGCGTTGGCGTGCAGCAGGCGCAGGCGCGCCGCGCCCGCCGCGTCGCCCGCGCCCCCCGCGCTCCCCGCGCTCCCCGCGCCGCCGCGCCCGTCCAGCGCGCGCTCCAGCGCGTTGTACGAGCGCATGCGCGCCTCCAGCCCCGGGCCCGTGCGCTGCCCCTTCAGCACGATGATGCGCTCCCACACCTGCGCCGCACCGCGCACTTTGTTACTAGCATCGGTTAAACGATACCTATGTACATATATTATTTTATGTACGTAGCTCATCCATCCGGTCGGTTACCGTAACACAGGCTCCCTTCGAGCCTACCGTGGACTCAACCGACCGCGTGCGTAAATGTCATAATCAATTTTACCTATTTTACCATTACCAATTTAAAAAAAAAACAAATTTAAAAATGTATATTACTTCATTGACTTGAGTCATAATTGAAAACTCCTTTATTGAAAAGTTCACTTAAAACCACTCAAGGGAAAATTCCAGTATTACGTAACGCAATTTTTGAAGATTCTTGACCCTCCCTCCCTCCATGTAACGCAGCGTAACATTTTTCTGTACTCTGTAGGTAACACCCAAATGATCATTCTTATCTAAAAGTCACAAATAAGTTGAGTTAAGTACCGGTTGGTCCCTAAAATACCTTTGTTTGCGGAGATAATAAATGAACAAGGGATTTCTCAGTCGCAATAAAACGAATCGTAACGTTTTACAAGACCCCCTCCCCTCCAAATTGCGTTACGTAATACTTGAACGATCCCTTATTCTATAATCTAAACTGGATTCAAAGTAATAAGAATTATGTTAGTGCGATACTTCCCCACAGCGAGTAGAGAGAGCTCAGTTCCAGCTCGAGCCTGATGTATCTATGAAGTTCCGACATATCGACCATCCCCACCTGCACTACTTGTAATTTTCTCAGACAGCTTGATTGCTCGACTATTTTAATTAAGTTTTCCTTAGCGGATTCCAATATAAATTGAGTTGCTCGTTAACCTTCTTCGTTGTCTTTGCTCTGTTCTAACATTTCAATCTAATTTCGCAGTCTTATTTTATGACTGTGGAGTTTTGTTTCGCTTATTTCAATGTTTTACGTGCAATATGTGTTTAATTATTAAGCTATTACAGGTACTTATATAAATAAAATTTTATTGCAAAAGAACTGGTACTTAAAATCTAATAAAAATAAGTTTCTATGTAAATGAACTGCTTTGCAACGTATTAATGTTTCGCGGTTGGTAAGAGTTCTGAGGGGTAGTTGGTGCAACCTGGACGACATTCCCTAATGCTACTTCAACCTGTATCAGGGGAAAGTAATTATTGGCCACCTGCCTGTCGGATATATTTAGGCCGCCTTAAAGTCGCGTGACGATATTCGATAGCAATGGACACTGCCTACTTAGCTTCCAAGGCGCCGGAAATGATCAAAAGAAATTATCACAGCTCGTCCAGCCAAGGGCACGTCACGCCGTACTACGGTCGGCTTTATACAACGATTGCCAACGCCACATAATAGTACGTTGATGAACATATTCATAAAATGGATCACCAGTTAAATGATCGTCGATAACCTTGATATACCCACTAAGTGCCTATTCTTGATTACTTACGACTATTTGATATATTTTCCTCACACGTAGTCAGTTAAGATATCAGTTTAATATAAATTTATCAAGTTTTCGATGAAATGCTTTATGTTACGAATGTATTGCAATTCGCCTTGATCGAGAACTAAGTTGCTAAGAACGCTCTTAGCAACAAAGTTAGCAATTAACTTTGAACAGCTGTTTGTGGAATGGTGTTTTGATCATCATCAACTCTTTTATCGTTAGTCTGTTGGACTCGGATCTACTTCAGAAAAGAATTAAGATGATAGCCTCCCACGCTGGCCAAGTGTGAGTCGGCGGATAACAACGCAAAAATGTAATTTGTATGTTATATGCATTTTTTAACTTGTAAATTTAAAAAGTACATAACTTTTACTAAACGATTGCTGAATACATCAGTAATTAGCAATGATTTAGTTATCCTAACCTAACCTATATAGTTTATTACATACAATTGTTGAGTACTGATTACTTTTATAAAATAACGCGGACTAGAATAAGAAATAAAAAACACAAAAGTTAGGCATTACATTATGATAGAAAGAGCAGGAAGGTAATGTACGAAACGGTGGAGTAAACGGCACGTGAAGGAAGTCCTTCAGCGAAGTAATTTTCTATTCTGTTACGCTTAGACCGTACGGGAGACACTTTAACTTTGTTCAATAACTAAATTGTCGTAGATAAATGTGTTCATTAATGAACGTATCTATCATTTGATGACACATCCATTTCTTTGTCCATTACTTATATGGTTTCTGTTGAAGGTTATCAGAATGTATATTTTTGTTAAGGTTTGAAGTATTTCTACATTATTATTATTATATCGTCCCAATACTCCAATAATCCAAGAATGGCAGATGAAATTAATGATAAAATAGACGCACTATGTGAATGTGGACGGATGCAGATGTCGAGAGAGATTATTTTAACCAAATTGGTCATTTAAAAGGACCGTCAGAAGACTCCGAAACCGGAGGGCGAGTATGAATAGTGACGAATGTAGAAGAAGTCAGCTCTGTAAGTACAGAGGCATCTGGCACTCTGTGGTCCCTGAACTTATAATAATAATAATGTTTAATGAACCTTTCTTTCATTTCTCTGCGTCTTCAAATACTTGTATTTAATTATGTTACCCTACAAGTTTTTTATGAAAGTTAAAGATGTTGGTTTCAAGCGTGACTGCCGATCGGGAGGTCCTGGGTTCGAATCCAGGGTGAGCATTACTAGATATTTCTAGCTTAGGTTGTCTAGTAGTAGCTCGGAATTTGGATATGTGCCCGGTGTATGTGGCTATAAACTCACCATCTATTCCATAATGGGACATAAACGTAACTGGTGAAAGGTGGGAGTGTACTGCACTCTTCTGCCTACCTCTTCGGGGATCACCGGCGTGATGATATAGTGTTACAACGGTCGTAATGATTCATCGTAACAAGGTTCCTTTTATTATGATAGATAAATACGTGTATTATTGGAAATTAAAAAGAATGCATATCATACACAAAATCCACTCTCTTAAAGAAATTGTTTCAGTATTACTACACGCCAACACGATAACCAAAATGATATGTGTATATTTGCATGACATTATAAATAATGTTCTATAATGAACACAAATGTAATGTATGCGGCGCGGCGGAAGTTGAAAATGTAATGGAATCACAATATTACATTTCGAGACTCGTAAACTCACCACCTGACACAATTCACCGAGCGCTATCTTTTTATTTCCCACTCAAACTTACGTCAGCGACACAAATGTTTTCGGAATGTGTCTAGGACGTTTTTCGTGAAAGCTCCGAATTTCGTTTGTGAAGCAAATGTAGGTACACAAGGTTGCCTGTGTAATCTTATTTTTTGCCGAGCCAGTCGCTGGAAAAATGGGGTACTATAAAATTCACTCGCTGTAATGAGATTGTTTCGGTATTGGGAATCGCGATGGATGAATTCAATACTATATAAACGTGTTCCTTGACGTATACAGCGATCGCTGTAGCGGCCCGATAATATTGGTATTGCCGGTATCTGGAAATATATACGAATAAATATATAATACGCGAGCACATTTTATGATTAGGTCTTTTTGGTAGCTGATATAATTACAATGATCTCTGACAATTATTTTTATGTACCTGCTAAATCATCTTACCCCTGAGCTCGCATTAACTAATATTAAGTTACTTTGCCCTAATCTACGTAACTCATTATTCGTAAGTCATTTTGTCAGTAAAATACATCAGTAAGTCGATATCCCATAATAATAAGTAAAATTATATTGATTATTAATATTACATCATGCTTAATCATGTACGGAGTGGGCAGAAAATGCAAAATATTACTTCATATCACTGCCTACATTTTATATTGCCCTTTCTTTTTTAAAGATTTAAATCATCTGGTATATATAAGATTATTTCCACCTTCATATATGAGACGATTTAACGCTCGTGTGTAAAATCGTGTATAAAATCCTTTATGGAGAATGAGGGAAGCGAAGCGCTTTGAAAAAGAAAAAAAAATGGTCTTCGCGAAGCCGGAAACGAATTGGCGACTCTAGTGTTGCAAGTCTATGTACTCTAGTATTGCTATCTATAAATTATATAGATTTAGAAATTTCTAAACGAATACCATTTTTTCCAAAAATACATATCGACTTTCAACGGTTCTTAAAATTCGAAGACAAAGTTCAAAACCATATACCAGCACGCTGACTAAGTTCAATTTGATACACTTCGTCACATAACAGCACAAAATAGATAACTCTAATGTGTGCTGGTTCCCTCACACACTTTAATCTCAATAAGTTATTGATCGTAACAAAACAACCCGCTAATACCACCCTTACTACATTTTATGAACATATATGACAACAAATATTTAAAAATTTTGTATATATGAGAGGTTAGTTTAAAATGGCAACACACATCTCTAACGATATACCAGTAAACAGTACTCCGGTCAATAGCATTCCCATATGAAACGCAGACACACGCTAAATAGCTAAACATTTCAACTTAGGGATTAGACGCAACGTAAATGCTAATCGAATTAAAAAAATTCTTAAACGATGAACTAGATGTCGCTAATGTCATTTTTAACCTGACGTAATACCGCTCTGGCTCGCATATTACAAACGCTTTCTTGACATCAATATTATATTAGTGATAATTAGTGACACAATCATGACATATTTCACAAAACACGTGACAGGACGAGCGCGGTATCACGTGACAATAATTTGAAATAAACGCCATCTATCGGGACCTTTAATAAGCTTTTACTAATTTCTGAAAGTAGTTGTAAATATGCTGTGGATAATAAGTGTGAACACAATAATATGTGAAAGTTTCAATTTTTTTAGTTGATTTTGATGTTATATATACATTTGGTATATAAATTGTTTTTATAACTGTGAACTACTGGGACTGGCAAGAATTTTCGCATCTTTTATTAGTTGAAACGCATGTGTGCAATTTTCTATCTAATACATGGATCACTATCGAATTGTCTACTTTGTATCACACTAACCTCAACCATAATAAACGTTTACACATGGAATTTAACTTTGGATACGAATAAATATTTTGTATCCCCATATTCCTGAACATACTATTATAATACACAAACACACTATGCAATATACTGTCAATGGCCTGTATAAGAATGATACATTTGAATAAAATGGTTTTTAAATACATTTTTCAATACAATTATTTTAAGAAAACACAAGGCATTAGATTAAATTTGATAATAACCACAACTCTAAGCCCACTTTTTATCAATTTCGCTATTACACATAATACATTCAAATTTAAACGCTAGATCATTTACATTATAGTACAATTTTAACTGTAATAATACTCACATGACTCACATTTTGCTCTGAACTCTAAAACTTAATTTGCTACAATTGTCTAACCGATTGTCATAGAGCGCGATTAATGCAGAGTAATTTGAACTATTTGTCCTTACAAATACGGTATATTATAATTTACAGTGATTGGTTTAAGCCTCCCCGTCCCTTCGCTTGGCCGCTGGAGAGCCGGGCAGGTACCCCTTTAGTCAGTCGATGCTGAGGTCGTTGGAGAAGTGGCGCGACAGCTTGGCCACGTCCAGGCCGGTGAAGTCCGTGAAGATGTCGCTGGTGGCGCTGCTGGGCTTCGGCCGCGACGGCGACGAGCTGGTGGAAGGCTGATCGCAAGGGTCTAACGTCACTAACCTGTCCTCCTTGCTGCACACCTCGAACGGCTCGGATATACCTGTGAACAATCATTTCGAATAAAATCTGATATCTGAATTTCAAACTGTCATCATCATCACGTAAAAGAGGTCCGCGAAGCTGAAGAAACAGGATGACAACCTAGCTCAGTAAAACCATGAAAAAACTGCTGAAGGAAGAACGGCTGCTAGTCGACTGGAGTTCCTTTCGGGTACAGGCCGTAGAGCTACGCCCGATGAATTGCTATCGACCTCGACTCCACGGGAGTACGATACGGATTACTATGGATCACATCCGTAGCTATACCATCCTCATTAGGGTATCCTCACGAAAAAAAAGGTTAGGTTAGTAGCAACATACGGAGCAGTTTCATTGAATTAGCATTAATAGAGCTCGAATCAAGAGTCAAAGTTTCCAAGAGAAACTTCTAGAAGGAATCTTAAAAGTAGTATGCTCCACTGACCCAGAACGCTCCGCACTTCGTTGCTGGGCTGGCTGAAGTAGATGAACCGGTAGAAGCCGGGCGTGCGCACGCCGCTGCCCAGCGGGAAGCTGAGCGTGACGTCACGCGCGCGGCCCGGCGGCGCGGCGCGCGCGCACACCTTGGCCAGGTACTCGTACGAGATGTAGTCGTCCAGGTTGCGGAAGTCGGCCTGCGCACGGTCGGTTCAGACAACATGCTTCATTACTTTACACGGGTATATAGTCGTCTCGACTGACCCCGAGACTGGAAACAGTTCAGTTACGTTACCGAAGCTAATTGAACACTGAGATGCGGCATGTTAATAAGCGTCTACGGTGTCAATGTATCCATTATGGTCAGATCGCAATGAAACCTGTGTATAGACGATTGCACAGCGTTAACTTTTTTCCGACTTTTTTTTTCATTCCACTATTGAAACACAGGTCTCCTCTCAGGATAAGAGTATTAAGGCTGTAGTGCGCCACGTTGATCAAGTGCGAGTTAACACACTTCGCATGGTTTTAAATAAAATTTTCTCTAAAGAAAAAACTTAAACTAATTTATTTTATAACGACTTAATTTATAAATTTTGTGCGATGGACTAATATTAGAAAATTGGAAAAAC
>DWRE01000184.1:0-12857 GCA_018251075.1 Metardaris cosinga cedra | reverse complement strand
GATCCAGCTCGGCGGCGATATTTTCGCTGGGGCGGATGTATTGCTGGCGGAGGAAATAAATGCCCACCATCGATAGCGTCAGTAACAGCAGATTGACCGCCAGTAGCCAGATGTTATTGCGCAGCAGGTCAATCGCCAGATTGAAAGCTGAAACGCGGTAAATCAACTGCAGTGGCGAGTTGGGCAAGGAAACACTGAATTCAACCCAACTGCCTTTCAGGGCAGCCTGGGCGTTGATTGCCGTTTCGCTCGGCACCATGCTGTCGTCGATCTCTTCATTATCGGGCAGCAGCAGGAAGTTGGAGCGGGCCATGTTAAGCGGAATGATATCGTTAATCGGCAGGTCGAAGGCGATCACCGTGGCTAAATGTCCCGGCTGGTTAAAGGTGGTGCGGATGGAAAACGAGTAGGCATTCTGGAAGCGCTGTTTGCGCAGGCCGGAAAAACTCTCGCGTTCGTCCAGCATATTGGCCTGTTGCAGCATTTCGGTGCGGCGGTCTGACACTGACGTAGTCAGGTAGTTTTCTTTCAACCGTGAGGTCAGGTCTTTCAGCGATTGGGTCGTCACCAGGCTCAGGCTGTTGTCTTGCCCGTTGAGAAAATACATCGCATAGTTTTCAGTCTCGGTTCCCCAGCGGTTATCGAGAAAGTCCGAGATATTGGCAACCGTAGCCAGCGTGGCGATGTCGTGGTTGCCAAAAATGACCGCATCGGTTTTGCTGCGTCGCTTCTCAACATAATAGACATCCGGACGCAGTCGGGTTTCCTGCAGGTTGGTCTCAACAGGAAGCGACGCGGTATTACCAAATTTGTCGTAGATTTGCTCGGTCAGAGAGCGGTAGCTGTCGATACGCTTTTGCAGCATGTTGGCGATGGTGTTGACGGCATGTTTTTTCTCCGTCAGATAGGCGTTGGTGTAGTTATAGCTGTACAACCCAATGGCCATGGCCAGCAGCACGACAAACAGCCAGAAGCTGCGGGTGATGTAGCGGGAGTTTATGGTCAGTTGTCTATCTTGCAACATGGCTACGCATTCCTGAAATTAGCGAGTGACCGCTTTGGCGCTGGCAGTGACGATCAGCAGTAATGCCGCGACACAGGCCAGGGCAAACGTCAGGCTGGAGATCTGGGCGATTAGCCCGATCACTGCCGGGCCGGCCAGAATACCGGCATAGCCCACCGTGGTGACCGAAGCAATGGCCAGGTTGGCAGGCATGACGCGTTGGTTCCCAGCTGCGCTAAACAGAATAGGGACCACGTTGGATGCTCCGACGCCGACCAGCATAAAACCAATCAAAGAGGCTATGGCGCTGTCTATGGTAATGGCCAGCGCCAGGCCGATGGCCGCACACAGGCTACCCAGCAACAGCACCTGATATCTGCCCATGGCATTCACCACGCGATCGCCATTCAGCCTGCCGATCGTCATGGCAATGGAGAACAAGGCGTAACCCAAGCCTGCCTGGTTATGATCCATCCCGCGCATGGTGGTCAGGTACAGCGCGCTCCAGTCGAGCATTGAACCTTCCGCCAGGAACATGATGAAGCACAGTAGGCCAATAAACATGACCCAGCCACGTGGCAGAACGAACATCGGGCCTTCTTTATCTCCGCCACTTTCACGCAGCAGGTTTTTACTGGCAATCAGCAGCAGAGCCAGAATGGCGACGACGGCGATCAGCGTGGCTTGTAGCGGGCCTAGCCCCAGCCATAACAGGGCGCTGACTCCACCCGCACCGGCGATCCCGCCAACGCTGAAGAAACCGTGAAAGCCGGACATCATGGCACGGCTGCTGGCGCGTTCGACCACTACGGCCTGAATGTTCATGGCCACGTCAATCATACCAATCGCTGCACCGAACAGCAGTAAGGCTAACGCCATCCCCAAGGTGGAGTCCATCAGCACCAGCAGCGGCAAATCGATGCATAGGGCGATACCCGCCAGCAGGATCACGCGGCGACAGCCAAATTTGCCGGTCAAAAGCCCAGTCAACGGCATTGCCATGATCGAGCCAACCCCGATGCACAGCAGCAGCAGGCCTAATGAGCCGTCATCTATATTGATACGCGTTTTGGCAAAAGGCACCAGCGGTGCCCAGGTGGCCATTGCCAGTCCGGCGATAAAAAAGGCCAGGCGGGTGGCATTCTGCTCGGGCACACCGGGCTTACTTTGTTCGTTGCAAGTGACTGTCATGTCGGTATCGGGATCGGCTCTGGATAGTGGCTTAAATGAACCCCTGTTTTTATCACAATCTGTGATCGGGGTCGAAAGGATTCGCGTTAACCGTGTAGCTCATCAGGAGGAAGAAGCTGTGTTAGATCACTCTCAGAAGAGGGTGAAATAGTTTCATAAGGGAACAAATCTATTATCGAGGGAATTGATGCAGGAGATATTGCTATTTTGTATGTAGTTGTGGGCTATTTAAACGATGAGCGGCGACAAATTATTCACTGGTTAATTTTTTGGCGGTTTTTTATGGTTAGTTTAGCTATTAGTGCGGTGATTGATCATGTTTATGATATCTCTTTGTGATTAAATTTGTGCATAAAATGCTTTATTGGAACGATTTACGCACTGATTTTGGGTATAAAAAAACCGGCCAGAGGCCGGTCGTAACTACAAAAATTATCATACGGATAATGAAGGTAATAATGAAAATAATGATGATAGCGGGATGATTATAGCGCCAGGCGTTGAAACGGTTTTTGGCACAACGTGCTTATTGTTTGATACTTTTGTCCTGATATCTTTATTTTTATAAAGATTTGTATATTTCATTGTTTTGTAAGGTTTAATTTATTTTTTTATCTTTCGGTGCTTTATTTGTTTTGTCGGTAAGTTTTTGTTAAAGTTCGCCAGTATTTACATTTTGAAACCTTTAAATATTGGTATGAAACACTATTGGATACTTGGTATCATTTTCTTTCTGGATTAATATAGCCCTTGTTACCAGAATGGTGATTCACAGTCGCGCTAATAATGCTCAGAAGAGCAGTGGCCGTAGCTCGACATAATTAAGAGGATAATAACGATGAAACTTCGAGTACTCTCCCTGATCGTCCCAGCTCTGTTGATGGCAGGCACAGCAGGTGCAGCAGAAATCTACAACAAAGACGGCAATAAACTGGATTTGTTCGGTAAAATCGACGGTCTTCACTATTTTTCCGACAACGATAAAACCGACGGCGATCAGTCTTACATGCGTTTTGGCCTGCGTGGCGAAACTCAGATCAACGATCAGCTGACCGGTTATGGTGAGTGGGAATATCAGGTTCAGTTGAACAAAACTGAAGACGAAAATGACTCATTCACCCGTGTGGGCTTCGCTGGTCTGAAATTCGGCGATTACGGCTCATTGGATTACGGCCGTAACTACGGTGTGATGTATGACATCGGCGCATGGACCGACGTGTTGCCTGAGTTCGGTGGCGATACCTATGGCGCGGACAACTTCCTGTTCCAACGCACCAGCGGTGTTGTGACTTATCGTAACAACAACTTCTTTGGTCTGGTTGATGGCCTGAACTTTGCCCTGCAGTATCAAGGTAAAAACGGCAACGGTGAAGAAAGCAACAACGGCCGTGATGTCCTGAACCAGAACGGTGACGGCTACGGTATGTCCGTATCCTATGATCTGGGCTATGGCATCAGTGCAGCTGGTGCGTTCTTCAATTCTGACCGTACCAACGATCAGAACGGTGGCCCTAACGGCACCTCTTCTATTCTGGGTCGTGGTGACAAAGCCGAAGGCTATAGCGGTGGTCTGAAATACGACGCTAACAACGTCTATCTGGCAGCGATGTATACCCAGTCTTACAATGCTACCCGTTTCGGCAACAGCAATAGCTCTCTGTACGGTTACGCGAACAAGGCGCAGAACTTCGAAGTGGTTGCACAGTACCAGTTCGACTTCGGCCTGCGTCCTTCCGTGGCCTACCTGCAGTCTAAAGGCAAGGACATTGGTGGCGGTTACGGCGACCAAGATCTGCTGAAATATGTTGATGTGGGCGCGACCTACTACTTCAACAAAAACATGTCCACCTACGTTGACTACAAAATCAACCTGCTGGACGACAACACATTTACCGACAAAGCCGGTATCAATACCGACGACGTGGTTGCTGTAGGTCTGGTTTACCAGTTCTAAGCAATACTGTGAATGTGACCACGCGGCCTTCGGGCCGCGTTTTTTTTGCCCTTTCGCCAGCCGCACAGATTGATCTTCGCGCGGCACTGATTGCTATTCTGTTGAGCCCGTACACACCTACCCTGTTTATAAATTGATAAATCAGGAGGTTGGTATGGAACTTAAGATTGAGCGTGTGATTGAGACGGTGTTGTATGTTAACGATATCGAACGTGCCGCAGCCTTCTATCAGCAGGTGTTGCAACTGCCAGCTATGGTAGCGAATGATCGTTTCCGGGCCTATAACATCTCCGATCAAAGCGTGTTGCTGCTGTTTGTTGCCGGGGATTCGCTGAATGGTGCTCACTATCCGGGAGGCTACATTCCCCCTCATGATGGCAGCGGTCCACAACATCTTGGTTTGGCCGTGAGCAAGGCCCAGTTGCCCCTATGGGAGCAGCAGTTGGCCGAACACGGTGTTGAGATAGAAGGGCGTATGCTTTGGGAACAGGGTGCGGAGAGTATTTATTTCCGCGATCCAGATGGCCACCTGTTGGAACTGGTGACGCCGGGTATCTGGGCCAACTATTAATAGCGGCAACGCATTATTGGCATAAAAGCCTTTTAGCTTCTACACTTAGATAACAATAAGCATGCTAAGGAGATAAGCGATGACAAAGAAACTGGTTTTGGCCGTATGTACTGCGGCGCTATTTACCGTACTGACTGGGTGTACCACTTACGACAGGGCCGCGAGCTATGTGAACGAGCCTGTGGTAAGCGATGTAAAAGTCGGAATGACGAAACAGCAAGTGCGCGCAATTGCCGGGCCGCCATCAACCTCTGCTAGCCTGATCCATGCACAGGGTACTTGTGATACTTATGCCGTGGCACCACGGGATGGTAAAGCACAGACCTATTTTGTCAGCTTCAACGACACGGGTCACGTGATGAACAAGGGTTATCAGAGCTGTTCAGAGTACGATACCCAACCTAAATAGCTGCCTGCATATTGTCCGAAAAGAGCCTCGCTGATGCGGGGTTCTGGTTTTTTTTACCACAATCGGCCTGAAATTTAAGCGAACGAGCGTTTTGACGCATTTTTTTACGTGAAAACGATAGACATTTCATAACGGTACCGTTAATATCTGCGCCCATTGGAAGGATGGCCGAGTGGTTTAAGGCAACGGTCTTGAAAACCGTCGAGTGTAACAGCTCCCAGAGTTCGAATCTCTGTCCTTCCGCCAAATACAGACCCCAAGCTTATCATGAGCTTGGGGTTTTTCGTTTTCAGACGGCCGTCAGGTTTTTACTTTCTAGGCGCTTGCATCACTTCGCCAGGTGATTTTCCGCGCGTTTACATCGCCATAAGGATCTCGGTAAAATCGTTAGTTATAGACGATGTCATGGGCTCGTCACGTTTAATAATATAAAAGCATGCGCTGATATTGATATCTTCAGCAGATTTTTTCTTGAGGTTCAGCTGTGGGCTGTAATGCGCCACGATACGATCGCTTAAAAGCGCGAGATAACCCTGTTGTTTCACTAGACACCAGGTGGCGAGGAAAGAATCAGTTTCCACGACATTACCCTGCTGCGTGCACGGGAAAGAGGAGTCTTGCATCGCTAAGCGACCGGCAGTACAGGAATGTGGAACTACCCACTTTGTTTCGTCCAGCGGCAGCTCATCAGAGGCTTGATTGTTCCCTTGATAAAGGGAGAACGTTTCACATTTGAAGTCTTGTGTTACCAGATCGACACAGTTAATCCCCTCGCTGAGGTTGCAGACCACCAGGTCCAATTCGTTATTTCTCAACTTGGCAACCAACCCCTCGGGGCAATCCTCAATCACGATAATACGGGTGTGTGGATAACGTTGATTAAAGATCTCAAGTGCGTCGGGGAGGTAGCACAGCAGTGGATAGGTGCTCATGCCTAGGCGCAAGAATTTCTCTCCGGTTTCTTTCAGCCCACGGAATTCATAAATGGTATTTCTTAACTCATTGGTGATAGCGTCAATGCGTTGAAAAAATGCTTCACCTACCGCAGTGAGTCGGACACCACGGTTGCTGCGTTCCAATAGACGCGAGCCAATATTTTCTTCAAGTTCTTTTATAATACGGCTGAGTGTCGGCTGTGAAATAGCCAGTTTTTTTGATGTTTCATGTAAACTACCGCAGTAAACAATTTCTTTAAAAGTAGTCAGGTGAGATAATTTCGGCATACTTTTCATAATAAAGCTCTTCATTCATATTTTAATTGGTGGTGCAAAAGGGCCCTGCATGACGTTTTTAACCAGAGCCACAAATTCGGCTATAATAGGCCTGTTTCATCATGCTATCGCCAAGTAAAGTATTGACGGTTTTATCAAGTACCGTAGTAGTGACAGAGGCAGGCATGAGAGTTGCGGTGATCTCTACGTCATCATCGCCAAAAGGCTCGATATCCAGGTGCGAGATAAAGCAGTTTTCGGCTTGCATCACCTTTTTGAATTTGGCTAATGCTTCACGTTGCTCGTGTTCAAATGCAATCACGCAGATCTGGTAGGTGGATTCACCGTTAACATCGCTGTAGGGTTTTTTGTTGACCATATTGACGATCGGGCGCAGCAGTGTGTTGGCAGCCAGCACGTATAAGGTAGCGGCCAGTGCATCTCCATATAATGCACAACCCGCACAGGTACCAACGGCTGCCGATCCCCAAAGCGTAGCCGCTGTGTTCAGGCCGCGGATATTCATTCCTTCTTTCATGATTGCCCCGGCGCCAAGAAAACCGACGCCAGAAACCACATAAGAAATCACTCTTACCGCCCCCCCACTGCCATCAATGGTCATAGCCAGATGTACAAAAATAGCTGCGCTAGTGGCAACAAGCGTATTGGTGCGTAACCCGGCGGTGCGTTGCCGGAACTGTCTTTCATAGCCAATAATTGCGCCAAGTAACGATGCCGTTGATAGCGTTATTAATGTTTGAATAAAATGCATGATAAAAACCAACATGTTATCTGCTTATCATGAAACACCGATAAAAAGGTAACTCTTGATAAACAGGTAGTTAAAATGGCAGATTTTTCATCTGCCAGACAGCGATTAGAAATTGATATTACTCCTTGGCAAACGCGCGGCAGCGGCGTTTGCCAAGGACTGCCTTTAATAGGCCGAAGTAGCAATTTGCTGGCTTAGCTCAGCGCTGATTTCTTCGATCAGGCTTTGCATTGAGCGTTTGTTCCGCTCCTCACGCCGCGTGGTGATTTCATAATTGCCGGTAACGGTACCGGGTTCTGAACCTAGCAAAATAATCCGATCTGACATCATTACGGCTTCTGTTATGCTGTGGGTTACTAAAATCATGGAGCGAGTTTTTATTTTTCGTGTCGACCAGATCTGCATTAGGTCTCTGCGCAAATTTTCTCCGGTATAAATATCCAGGGAGGAGAAAGGCTCATCCAGTAACAGCAATTCAGGTTCGACGACGAGCGCACGGGCAAACCCCACCCGTTGGCGCATACCACCGGAAAGTTCTCGTGGGAAAGCATTGCGGTATTTTTCCAGACCAATCAGGTTCAGCATTTTTATCACCTGTTTGTCGATGGTGTCTTGGGAGTAATGCTGTGCCTGCAATCCAAAGGCGATATTTTGATAGACGGTTAACCAAGGGAAAATAGCAAAGTTCTGGAAAACCATATTGATTTGTGGGTTAGGGCCTGAGACTTTGACTTCACCCAGCATGACATCCCCAAAATCAGGCGATATCAAACCTGAGATGATCCTCAGTAGGGTGGATTTTCCCGAGCCGGATTTCCCTAATACGCTGATCACTTCATTGTCATAGACTGTGAGGTCGATATCACTAAGGACCAAATGTGATTTTTGGGCCGTAGGTTGGAAGCTCTTACTAACGTTGCTGACAGTAAGTAATACTTTTTTTTTGGCCATCATGTTTCCTTGGTTATGTTTTAAAAAACAAATAGTCGAATAGGATATTCCGCTGAGTTTTTCACAGGAACATTCAGACGTGAAAATTTACACGGGAGAATGCCTGTGGCCATATTGGTCTGATTAATAAGTTGAATTCGGGTTATTGAGAGATGCTGTCAGCTTGGGATCGCCTAGTATAGGGCGCTGAAGGAGGTAAGAATATAGTGCAGTTGTGACGTGATGACGTCACATACGAATACTTTTCAGGGCGCAGTAAAATGACTATTGCGCCTAAGCCTCCAGCAGGCTCAATAAACCAATGAATAACGAACCGTCGGTGTCCATAATTTTATCCTGTATCAAATCGGAGTCTCATAGTACCCACAAGGGTCAGGAAGCTCAATAACTGAGTGGTGTTTTAGAACTGCAAAATGTAATGTAATATTAATGGGTGTCGCAAGGGTTGTTTAAACTAAACATAGCGTCAACGAGGTTGTAGTTTAAATGAGTGGTTGGCTATAAATTCCGGAACAATAGAAGTGAAACTAAACCGTTAAATGATTGTAACGCAGTCAATGTGGCAGTTATTATCTTTGACTTCGCTATGATAAACACTGTAATTTCAGAGGGAAACGCCTATTGGCAATGTGGAATGGAGAAAGAAGCGGCCAACATGATTGTATTCACTGTTTTTGACTTTCATACATCTGTCTTGCTTGCTGCCTTTTATCCATTCAAAAACGATAAAAAAGCCCAATGAGGCCAAACCTCATCAGGCATGTGTTTCACGCTTAACTTCTCAGAACTGGTACATAATCCCCGTCTCGACGACATCATCAGCACTTAAACCGGCTGCATTCTGTTTATCCAACAGATTCAGTTTGTACTCTACATAGGTCGACATATTGGCATTGAAGCTATAACTCAGCGCCATATCTATATACTTGACCAGATCGGTATCACCGATGCCAGGCAGGTCACGCCCACGTGACTGCAAATAGGCAAGAGAAGGGGTGATGCCAGAATCAAAGTGATACTGCGCCACGGCTTCGACGGCTTCGACGGCATCGGCCTTTGGTGCAAAGCCGGTGTAGTTGCCACCATCCACGTAGGTCATGTTCTGAGTGCGGGTATAGTTTGCTGCCAGATAGAGGTTATCCCGATCGTACTTCAGGCCTAGAGTCCAGGCTCTGGCACGATCGCCATTGGCCAGACCAAAGCTACGCTGTGCCTGTGTTCGATCCGAATTGGCGTAGGCACCGCCAGCGCTTAGCCCCCAACCCATGTCGTAGGTCGTGGAGAAGGAATATCCATCGCCGTTTTGTGTCTGTAGGTCTTGCGTGTGATGAGCGTCGTCTCCCCGATTCTTTCCCTGATATTGCATGCCGATATCCAGGCCATCAATAATCCCCCCCAAACCCTGATTATGATAGGTCAACATACCGTTGCCCCGACTGGTCATAAAGTTATCGGCAGCTTCATAACTGTCATTACCAAACTCGGGTAATACATCGGTCCAGCTGCCAACATCATAGAGTAAACCGTAGTTGCGCCCATAGCTGATGCTGCCAAACGGGCCGAATTTCACCCCGGCAAAACCCAACCGCGTATAGTTACCATTTTGCTCGCCGTTTTCCGCTCCGTTCAGCCCAATCTGATATTCCCACTGGCCGTATCCTATGATGTCATCATTAATTTGTGTTTCACCTTTAAAGCCAAAGCGAGTGTAGGACTGATCGCCGCTGCTGCCAGCATTATTACTGAAATAATGAACGCCATTAATCTGCCCATATAAATCCAATTTATTACCGTCTTTATTTACGATTTCTGCAGCCAACGTGGTGCTGGCTACTGGCAATAGTAACCCCAGTACAGCCAAGTACATTTTATTTTTCATATCAATAACCTGATGTTAATAAATGTGTTGAAAGTTATGATGCTTTTTGTGATATCGCAATTTTCTTATACAAACGATCGCTGGTTTCATCAATAATAGAGGCCATATTCTGTCTGCCCCGTGATCCTCGTGGCCTGTCGATAACGATCTCATCGGTGATCTGCCGGCTATTGGCATCCATAATGACGACTCGGTCAGACATCATGACTGCTTCTTCTATGTCATGGCTCACCATGACGATGGCGCTGGTATTATTTTTTTTATTCGTCCAGATATTCATTAAATCCGTCCGCAGTTTCTGCGCAGTGAAGATATCAAGAGAAGAAAAGGGTTCATCCAACAGTAAAACTTTGGGTTCCACGGCTAATGCTCGGGCAAAACCTACGCGCTGGCGCATACCACCGGAAAGTTCACGGGGCCAGGCTTTCTCATACCCATTCAAGCCAACCAGCATGAGTAATGCTTTCAGCTTTTTGTCGATCAATTGCGGTGGCAAGTCTTGTGCGAGCAGGCCAAAGGCGATGTTGTCATACACCGTGAGCCACGGATAAAGAGCATAAGACTGGAATACCATGCTGATATCGGCATCGGGTCCTTCGATAGGTTTTCCAGCCAGCGATACCGTACCGGTATCAGGGAAAATCAGGCCGGCAAATATGCGCATCAACGTTGATTTACCTGAACCTGACTGCCCAAGGATGGTAACGAATTCACCCTTGTGAATATTCAGATTCACGTCGCGCAGAACTTCCTTGGGGAGCTTGTTCTCTCCAAGGAAGGCTTTGTTTACCTGCTTGGCACTGAGCACCACTTCTTGAATAGTCATTTAATTTTCTCACGTTAATCATATTTGAATTTGGTTTCTGCTACGCGATACAGCGGCTGCCAGATAAAGATTACGCATAACGCCACCAGTGAGCACATGGCAGCGCAGCCCAGCGCGGACTCCGGGTTTTTACCGGCATCGGTCACGACTGAAATAAAAGCGCCCAGCCCGGTAGTACTGATCGTGGTTGCTCCCCATTGAATGACCTCTGCTGCAATGGCGCTATTCCAGGCACCGCCTGCTGCAGAAATAATGCCGGTAACGATGTAGGGGAAAATCGCGGGCAGCATATAGTAACGCCACCATTTGAAACCCCGTAAACCGAAGGTTTCGCTGACTTCGGTGATATGGGATGGGATTGCCGTGACGCCAGCAATGACGTTAAACAACACATACCACTGTGTGCCGAGCATGATCATTGGAATCGCCCACCAGCCAAGGTCCTGATGATAAACAGCGATAAAAGCGGCGATCAGAGGATAGAAAATATTTGGTGGGATAGCAGCCAGGATTTGAATGATCGGTTGGAAGAATTTCACCAGGCGTGGATTCATACCTATCCAGACGCCGAGTGGGGTGAAAATCACGATACTGAGCACCATTGCAGCCACTACACGCGCAGTCGTCAGCAGCATCCATTCAGGCATCATGGCGAAGTATTGTTTTGGGAAATACTCCCACAGTTGATACCCGAACCAGGCACAGGCCATGACCACCGCGAGATACCAAGTACTGCGCCACAGCCAGTTGGCTTTTGCGGTGATACGAAACAGCTTGTGCAACCCAAGGCCGTACCAGATCTGCGGCAGCTTAAACAGCCATAAATCAGCCAGCATGCGCAGGGCTGCTGACAACATTGATCCAATATGGGAATCGCTCAGGCAGTTATAAAACCATGAGCTGCCCTCAGTTTTATTGGCGGTAACATCTTCGTATTTGAAACGGGAGGTATAGCGAACCAACGGGCGGAAAACCAATTGGTCGAGCACGATAATATTGGCTGCCAATGTGATCACAGCAAACAGAATAGCGTGCAGGTTTTGCTGCGCCAGCGCTTCGGCAATATAGGAACCTACTCCAGGCAACGCCACCGATTTATCGTTGACCGGGATGGCCTCCGACGCTACCAGAGCGAACCATGCTGCCGATTGTGACACCATGGCATTCCATAATAACCCGGGCACGGAATAGATAAACTCTAACCGCCAGAAGCGTTGCCATGGATTGTAGTTGAAACTGCGTGCGGCTTCGTCCAGTTCACTTGGAACAATGCGCAGCGTTTGGTACAACGTTAGCATCATGTTCCATGCCTGGCCGGTAAATACCGCAAAGATAGCGGTACACTCCAGCCCCATCACGCTGTGAGGGTACAGGCCAAGAAAATACACCGTGGTGAAGGTTAAAAAGCCCACCAAGGGTACCGACTCCATAAAGTTGACGAAAGGTAATATCACCCTGCGTAACGGCACGTAGCGAGCCGCTAAGACGGCAAAGACGATGGAGAATAGCAGTGACCAAATCATGCCGATTGCAAACCGCATTGTCGTTCTTAGTGAGTAATAGAAAAGATTCCAGGTGTCCAGACTAATGGTGCTCACGCTGTGTTCATCGAACGAACCGTGCATGTCTCCCCAGGCACGGATAAGAAAGACGATGACCAATGATGCTATTACAAAAACAATAAGGTCATTTAGATAGTACTTTCTAGAAATAGATGTACTTCTGCTTTTTTGCATAATGCCAATCCCATAAATTTCTCAAAAAACCGGCGGTAACGTCAGCTTAATAAAGCCGATCGCCTCCGTTTTAAACGAACATATATAGCTTGAGATAAATTAATTTGCTGATTGTTACGCTGATGGTGAACGATGAATACTACAGGAACAGGCATGACAAGCCGGTATTATCAGATGCCAAGGCACATCGACAGTGCCAGGCCGTTGCTGATAAGCCGTTGATTGATTGTCTACATTCTGTTTATTTCAGAATGTAGCATGAACTACATTACTGAAATTTATCCAGTAGTACTAAGCTAAAACTAAAACTTCCATCGTCCATAAGGCCCCCGTGGTGAGAATAAAGCGGTGAGA
>DWRE01000183.1:0-12911 GCA_018251075.1 Metardaris cosinga cedra | reverse complement strand
AGCAGGATGGCGTCAAAGCTTTCCGGTAAGGCTGCGCCAAACACCCGGCCGTCGAAATGGGTCAGCGCCGTATTTTTGACGCCGCAGCGGCTGATGTTGGCATGCAACACCTTGACTCGGCTGGCCGAATATTCATTGGCGACAATGCCGCCCTGATTGCCCATCAACGCGGCGATCTGGGTGGTTTTGGAACCCGGCGCGGCGGCGACATCCAGCACCCGGCGCAGGGTTTCACGCCCGGCAAACAGGGCGCTCACCGGCAGCATGGAGCTGGCTTCCTGAATGTAGAACAGGCCGCTTAGATGCTCCGCCGCGCTACCCAGCCGTAATGCTTCGTCCTCGCGCTCGATCCAAAAGCCTTCGGGGCACCAGGGGATGGGGTCCAGCCGCCAGTCGTAGTCTTTTACCAGCGCCAGAAAGTCCGCAACGCTGATTTTCAGCGTGTTGACCCGCAGGCTACGCCGCAAGGGTTTCTGGCAAATAGCGATGAAGTCATCCATGGATAAATGGTCAGGCATGATGGCGCGAGTTGCGTCGAGAAAAGCAGGAGGCAAAAAAGCAGGGGCAGGTTTAGCCACAGGGAGCTCTCAGGGCGGAAAAAAATCGAAGGGGCTAGTTTACCATAAACAGCCTGCCTGAGAATACCGGCAAGTTTTGGTCAATGAGATGGATGGCAAAGCAGCAATGATAGGGATTATTTAGGTGGGCGCGGTGCGGTACCGCGAACTCGGCAGGGTTCAGAACAGTGAACCCTGCCGAGAGCTATCAGTTGTCCCTTGGGATGGCGGTGCCCCATTCGCGCCAATCTTTCGGCTCTTCCGCATTCAGCAGGAAGTGTTTGTTCGGCGTGGCTTTAGGGGCCAGCGGAATGCTAGGTGGGGTGGCAAAGGCAATACCGCCGCGAATAAACTGCTGGAAGGTACCGCTCTTGATCACGCCGCCCGTCAGGCCAAACTGCAGGTTATAGCCAGAGGCCAACCAGAAGACGGTGTTGTTACGCACCAGATGCTGATATTTCTTGCTGACACGCAGTGAGACGTGTACGCGATCTGACATCGCCCCCAGATAGAAACCGGTCACGGTGCCCACTTCAATGCCACGGAACAGGATCGGCGTGCCGATTTGCAGAGAACCGGTCTCGGCGGCGTCCAGGATCACGCTCAGGCCATCCAGGTAGCGGGAGTCGGTAATGCTGGCTTCCTGCAGCTCAAAAGTGCGCATTGCTCCGCCGTGGCCGGGTTCCACGTTGATATAGGGCTGTAACAGGGAGTCCAGATTATTGACCCCAGCGGCGGAAATCTCCGGTGAAACGATGGCGAAACGGCTGCCGAGGCGAGCAAAGGTTTTCACATACTCTGGGTACAATACCGCTTTCGCCAGCACCTCGTTACGTTCCGGTGCCAGTTTCAGTGATTCAAGCTGGCCGATATCAATGCCCAGATAGCGTATTGGCATGCCAGGGGACAGTTTGCTGGCATCATAGGTGCGTAGCGTGATCTGGCTACCCACGGCGCGAGCGGCGGTTTCAGAGGCGTACAGCACGCGTTTGGCCCCTTTATCCAGTGTAACGCCCTGCAGGTTATCAAAGCTGATGGCGCCTTTCAGCGCGCGGTTGAGCGGGGAAGCCTGCACCGTCAGGCCGCTGCCGTTCAATTGCACCTTGGCACCACCTTCCGCCCAGAAAATGCTTTCGCTGGTTAACAGCTTGCGGTATTCAGGGCTGATATAGACCTCAACGTCAAACTCGTTGGCTTTGGGCCGTACGTTGACAATCTCACCCACCTGGAACTTGCGGTATAACACCACCGAGCCGGCTTGCACATCTGGCAGGCTGGTGGCGGTAAGCGTCAAGGTGGGGAGTGGGTTGTTGCCGACGATGCCCTCGGCGGCTTTTTCCGCGTTGCTGTACAGCGGATACTGCGCGTCCGGCTCGCCTTTACCACCAGGGATCAGGCGTACGCCGCCGTCTAGCCACTCCTGGGCGCTGGCCCCCAACACCTGCACGCCGTCCAGCCCGAATTTGACGTCCACACGGCTGTTGACCACGAATTTACTGTCTTTGTGCAGCAAACTGCGGTGCTGTGCTTCGATCGCTGCCGTAAAGGTCACACCGCCGTCGGTCAGGGTACGGGTCAGGATCTGGCCGACCTTGATACCATGCACGATTAATGGCTGCCCAACATCGATGCCGTAGCTTTGCGGGGCATTCAGGGTGACCGTCACCACGCCAGGCTGTTGCAGCAGCGTTTTACTGCTGTCCAACACGGTAAAGTGCTGCTGAGGTTCACCTTCACCCGGCACCAATTCCAGGGTGTTGCCGGTTAACAGCTGGCTCAGCTTGGCGTCGTTAAGGCTGATTTTTGGGCTGCGCATCTCGATACGCGTGCCGCTACGCATCAGATCGACCACCGAAGGATCGATAGTGAGTTCGCCGGTGACCTTGCTATCCTGTTGCAGAGCCAGACGAGTCAAGGTGCCGACCTGCAATCCTTGATACATCAGCGGTGTGTGTCCCTCGCTCAGGCTGTTGCCGTCGGGCAGGTCTAGCGAGATGTTAACCCCACGCTGGCTACGGGCCAGATCCGGATACAGCGCATAGTTTTGATCGGCCTTGGCCTGCTTGCCGTCGAGCGGGGAGTCAAAGGCTATCGCACCATTGACCAACGCTGCCAGGCTCTCCATCTGCACGCTGGCCCCGGACAGGCTGAAATCGCCTTTAAAACCGGAAACGTTCCAGAAGCGGGTGTTATCTTTTACCAGATTGGCAAAGCGGCGGTCGATCAGCACGTCGATGATCACGCCCTTGTTACCCGGCGAAATAGTGTAGTCATACACTTTACCGACCGGGATCTTGCGATAATAGACCAGCGAGCCGGTGTTCAGGGAACCGAGGTCGTCTGCTTGCAGGTGGATCATCAGCTCGCCGGTATTCAGGCGGTATTTCGGCTGCGTATCCAGCGCGGTGAAGTGGGTTTGCGGTTTGCCACGGCCCGGCATCATGCCGATGTAGTTACCACCGACCAGCGCATCCAGGCCGGAAACCCCAGCCAATGAGGCTTTAGGCGTGACCAGCCAGAATTGCGTGCCTTCCCGCAGTGAGTCTTCCAGATCGCTCTTGATACTGGCTTCAACCACGATACTACGCAGATCCTTGCTCAGCGAAATGCTTTGCACGGTCCCCACTTCCACACCCTGGTAACGTACCGGCGTACGGCCAGCGACAATACCTGCCGCAGACTGGAAGTCTATGGTGACGCTATTGCCGCTCTCTTGGTAATTGGTATAGACCAGCCACCCGGCAATCAGCAGGGCGATAAACGGCAGTAACCAGAATGGCGAGATACGGCGCTTGTTTTTGACCCGCGCCTCAGTCGGCGTATTCGGCGTTTCCTGTTGCATGTGCATCCCAAATCAATCGGCTGTCCAGCCACTGTACGGCAAGGATAGTTAAAATAACCGCAGACCCAAAGTAAAAAGCTGCTGGCCCCATAGTAAAAGATAACAGTTGGTCGCGATTGATCAGCGACATCATCAACGAGATCACGAACAGATCGAGCATCGACCAGCGGCCAACCCAGGTGACCAGCCGGAGCAGCCGGATGCGGGTTTTGAGGCTGTGTGACGTTTTGAAATGAATGCTGAACAGCAGCACCAGCAGCACGATCACCTTGGTAAAGGGCACCAGGACGCTGGCGATAAATACGATGGCGGCGATCGGCATATTACCCGAGTTGGCCAGCGAAACGACGCCGCTGAAAATGGTATCTTCCATACGCGCGCCGTTGGCGTAAACCACCGAAATTGGCAGCAGGTTGGCGGGGATCAGCAGCACCATGGCGGCAATCAGCGCGGCCCAGGTTTTTTGCAGGCTGTAAGGCTGGCGATGGCACATCGGCACATGACAGCGGGGGCAGCGGCCACGCTCATCCTGAAAACCGGTAAAATGACAGGCTAGGCAGACGTGTAACGCCTCTGGTTTGCCCTCTGGCTGTTCCTGCGGATAGTAGCGTTCCCACATCTGCTCCAGGTTCATGTGGATCAGCGTCAGCAGGCTGAGCAGGGTCAGTGCCAGATAGGCAATCAGGGCGCTGCCGGGTTCAATATCTGCATATTCCTTGACCTTGATCGCCGCGACCACCATGCCGATCAGGTAAATATCGAGCATGATCCACTCTTTCAGACGCTCCAGCATCAGCAGCACTGGCCGCAGGTTCATGCCGAGCGCATGGCCAAACCACAGGTACAGCAATGACAGTGATAGCGTCAGCGGCGCGCCGATGGTGCAGAAGGCGACCATACTGGCAGTAAACGGATCCCCCTGGCTGCTCATTTGCCAGATGCCTTCTAACAGGCTAGCGTTAATCTTCGTGCCGAGCAGGCGAATGCTGATCAACGGCTCGCTAAAGGCAAAGGGCATCAGCAACAGCATGGTGACGGCTACGGCGGTCAGGCGAGTCATTGACCAGTCGCGGCCATTCACCACCTTGGCGTTGCAGCGTGGGCAGTAGGCGGCCTGATTGCGGGTTAACGACGGCAACGTGAACAGCAAATCGCATTCACAACAGCGTTGGTGGCGAGCCTTGGTGAGCGGGCCGGTAATGGCGAGTATCTTCATCATGAGTGCTGTTTGGCGACCTGAGGTCTACTTAGCGTAGCTGGAAAACCAACCCGTCAATGCTATCAACCGGTAAAAAGGGATTGGCATCGCAGGTTACAAATGATTTTTAGACGGCAAACATACCCTGTTGTACCGTGTTTTGTGAAGCAACAGATGATTAACCTTGTGGCTATACGCATTTAATGCTTATTTTATACGGGTTAAGTCTGGGCTATTTGAGTATTTGAACGGTTAATCATGACTAAAGAATCATTCTACGCGGAATTAAAACGCGATTTGAGCGCATTGCTGGATGGGGAAGATAATTTTATCGCCGCATTGTCTAACGCCAGTGCGCTACTCAATGAGCGTCTTGATGACGTAAACTGGGTCGGTTTTTACCTGATGGAAGGCCATCAACTGGTGCTAGGTCCGTTCCAAGGCAAGATTGCCTGCGTGCGGATCCCGTTGGGTAAGGGCGTGTGCGGTACGGCAGCGGCGCAGAACCAGGTGCAGCGCGTTGGCGATGTTCATGCATTTCCTGGACATATCGCCTGCGATGCCGCCAGCAACGCAGAAATTGTGTTGCCGTTAGACGTCAGTGGTCAGGTCATCGGTGTTCTGGATATCGACAGCACAGTTTATCAACGCTTCGATCAACAGGACGAAATCGGCCTGAAAGCAGTGGTGGCGGGGCTTTGCGCACGGCTGGCACAGAGCAATTTTGCGAAATATGTCACTGTAGCGGCAAGTTGATCTACGGTTAACGTGGCATTTAGCGATGGCGTCATTATAATGACGCCTGTTCATGCCTGCGGCTTGTTGGCAACCCGTTGTAATCAGGAAATTTCATGGAAAATCAACACAAGTTGAACACAGTTAAAGAAGTCATTGCTTTTCTTGCAGAGCGTTTCCCGCTCTGCTTTAGCGCCGAAGGCGAAGCACGCCCGCTGAAAATCGGTATTTTTCAGGATCTGGTAGAACGTGTACAAGGGGAAGAGAACCTCAGCAAAACGCAGCTGCGTTCAGCTCTGCGCCTGTATACCTCAAGCTGGCGTTACCTGTACGGTGTCAAAGTTGGCGCCCAGCGTGTAGACCTGGACGGTAACCCGTGCGGTGAGCTGGAACAGCAGCATGTCGATCATGCTCGCCAGCAGCTTGAAGAAGCCAAAGCGCGCGTTCAGGCACAGCGTGCCGAACAGAATGCCAAAAAACGTGAAGCTGCTGGTGAGTCTGCCACTGCCGAGCCTCGTCGTCCGCGTCCTGCCGGCAAAAAGCCAGCCGTACGTCGTGAAGGCGGAGCCGCAGCAGAGAACCGCAAGCCGCGCCCACAACAAGCACGCCCACAGCAAGCTCGTGAACCTCGTGTAGCCAAAGAGGTCAGCCAGCCGCGTCATGTGCCAGTCACAGACATCTCAAAACTGCAAATTGGCCAGGAAATCAAAGTCAGAGCAGGTCAGAGCGCGATGGACGCAACCGTACTCGAAATCGCTAAAGATGGCGTTCGTGTACAGCTCTCCTCCGGTCTGGCGATGATTGTGCGCGCAGAACACTTGCAGTTCTGATACGGAGGCCAACCAAGGCATGAACAAATTTGTCAGATTAACCGCAGTTGTGGCTTTGCTGTGGGCGGGTGTCAGTTACGGAGCGGATACAGCCAACATCCGCATCGATCAACTGCCCAAGCTTGAGCAGGAAGCTGAACATGCAACCGTGAGTGAGCGCGTAACCTCGCGCTTCACTCGCTCTCATTATCGCCAGTTTGCTCTGGATGCGGATTTTTCAGGCAAGATCTTCGATCGCTACCTGAATATGCTGGACTACAGCCACAATGTGCTGCTGGCCTCCGACGTCGCGCAATTTGCCGACAAACGCAGCACGCTGGGTGAAGAGTTGAAATCCGGCAAACTGGTTACGCCTTATGCGCTGTTCAATCTGGCGCAAAAACGCCGCTTTGAGCGCTATCAGTATGCGCTGTCACTGCTCGACAAGCCGATGAACTTCACCGGCAATGACACCATTGACGTAGACCGCAGCAAAGCGCCGTGGCCGAAAGACAAGGCTGAATTGGACCGCCTGTGGGATGCCAAGGTCAAATACGATCAGTTGAACCTGAAGCTGACCGGCAAAACGGATAAAGAGATCCGTGACACATTGACCAAGCGTTATCAGTTTGCGATCAAACGCCTGACGCAAAGCAACAGCGAAGACGTGTTCTCGCTGATCATGACTGCGTTTGCCCACGAAATCGATCCGCATACCAACTACCTGTCGCCACGCAATACCGAACAGTTCAATACCGAGATGAGTCTCTCATTGGAAGGGATTGGTGCCGTGTTGCAGATGGATGATGATTACACCGTGATCAACTCCATGGTGGCAGGCGGCCCGGCAGCCAAGAGCAAGGCGATCGCTGTCGGCGACCGTATTGTCGGCGTTGGTCAGGCAGGCAAACCGATGGTGGATGTGATCGGCTGGCGTCTTGACGACGTCGTCTCGCAGATCAAAGGGCCGAAGGGCAGCAAGGTTCGCCTGGAGATCCTGCCGGCAGGTAAAGGCACCAAAACACGTACAGTTACGCTGACTCGTGAACGCATCCGCCTGGAAGATCGCGCAGTTAAAATGACTATCAAGACCGTCGGCAAGCAGAAGGTCGCGGTGATGGACATTCCTGGCTTCTACGTCGGTCTGACCGATGACGTAAAAGTCCAGCTGCAAAAAATGGCCAAGCAGAACGTCGACAGTCTGATTATCGATCTGCGTGGCAACGGCGGCGGGGCATTGACCGAGGCGGTATCGCTTTCTGGTCTGTTTATCCCAAGTGGCCCGGTTGTTCAGGTGCGTGATAACAACGGCAAGATCCGCGAAGATGCGGATAACGACGGCGTTGTTTACTACAAAGGCCCGCTGGTGGTGCTGGTTGACCGCTTCAGCGCCTCCGCCTCCGAGATATTTGCTGCGGCAATGCAAGACTATGGCCGTGCGCTGATCGTGGGCGAGCCTACCTTCGGTAAAGGCACGGTGCAGCAGTACCGTTCACTGAACCGGATTTACGATCAGATGCTGCGCCCTGAATGGCCTGCACTGGGTTCTGTCCAGTACACCATCCAGAAGTTCTACCGCGTTGACGGTGGCAGCACCCAGCGTAAAGGCGTCACGCCAGATATTCTGATGCCAACCGGGATCGATCCGGCAGAAACCGGCGAGAGCTTCGAAGATAACGCCATGCCGTGGGATAGCGTCAATGCAGCTGCCTACACCAAAACCGGTGATTTGAAGCCGTTTGAACCGCAACTGCTGAAAGACCATGCGCAGCGTATCGCCAAGGATCCAGAGTTCCAATACATCGCGCAGGATATTGCCCATTACAAGGCGTTGAAAGACAAGCGCAACATCGTTTCTCTTAATCTGGCTACCCGTGAGAAAGAGAACCATGACGATGATGCTACGCGCCTGAACCGTATTAATGAGCGCCTGGAGCGTGAGGGTAAGAAACCGCTGAAGTCCTTGGACGACCTGCCAAAGGACTACAAGGAGCCGGATCCGTATCTGGATGAAACGGTCAAGATCGCGCTGGATCTGGCCAATAACGAAAAGCAGCAGCCATCGCAACAGACGGCCGCTGCCAAGTAAGTTATTTGCAGATTAAACGTTATCGAGCGCACCTTCGGGTGCGCTTTTTTTTTTCGCTATATCCGCACTAAAATTTCTGTTGAGGTCTCCACCCAGGGCGCCGAGATCGTTTACACTTTGTAAAACCCTTGTTTCTTCGTGAGTTTGTAAAGTTACGTATTTTTAGTGCCTTAATGGCCTGCCAATCTTGAAATTGTGACCAATGCCCATAAGATCTGGGTATCTGAGGTTGCCTTTTGTTAACAAATAACGAGGAAGTAAACATTCTATGATGCGTATAGCTTTGTTCCTGCTCACCAACCTGGCGGTGATGTTGGTTTTCGGGCTGGTGCTTAGCCTGACAGGGATCCAATCCAGTAGCGTTCAGGGCCTGATGATCATGGCCGGTCTGTTCGGTTTTGGCGGTGCGTTTGTTTCACTGCTGATGTCCAAATGGATGGCGCTGCGCTCCGTCGGTGGGGAAGTGATTGAACAGCCGCGTAACGAAACCGAACGCTGGTTGTTGGACACGGTGCGTCGCCAATCGCAGCAGGCGGGTATCGCCATGCCGCAGGTGGCCATCTACCAGGCACCGGACATCAACGCCTTTGCGACCGGCGCACGCCGTGATGCATCGTTGGTAGCGGTCAGTACCGGCCTGCTGCAAAGCATGAGCCGTGATGAAGCGGAAGCGGTGATCGCCCACGAAATCAGCCACGTTGCCAATGGCGACATGGTGACCATGACGCTGATCCAAGGGGTGGTGAACACCTTCGTGATCTTCGTGTCGCGCCTGATTGCCCAGGTGGCCGCCGGTTTCCTCGGCAACCGTGATGGGGAAGGTGAAGGTAACGGCAACCCGATGATTTACTTCGGCGTTTCGATGGTGTTGGAGCTGGTATTTGGTATTCTGGCCAGCATTATCACCATGTGGTTCTCACGTCATCGTGAATTTCACGCCGATGCGGGTTCAGCCAAACTGGTCGGCCGCGAGAAGATGATCGCTGCGCTGCAACGCTTGAAAACCAGTTATGAACCGCAGGAAGCGGGTACCCTGATGGCTTTCTGCATCAACGGCAAATCCAAGTCGTTCAGCGAGCTGTTTATGTCGCACCCGCCGTTGGACAAGCGTATCGAAGCGCTGCGTTCCGGCCAGTATCTGAAATAACCCAGTATTAAACAAAAACCCCGGCTTGCCGGGGTTTTTGCTATTCAAATGGGCGCCACAGATAGTATGCATGCTGGGTCCGATAAGCTATTTGCCAGGTTCAGCGAGATTCGCACGGGGTTGAGTGATACGCAGGCAACTCACTACGGCAGCGATGCTGGCGAAGATCCCCGCCAACACCAACGAAGCGTGTGTGCCGCTGGTGGGAAACAGGTTGAACATCAAGGCCACCAGCGCCGCGCCAGAGGTTTGCCCCAATAATCGTGCTGTGCCCAACATGCCACTGGCTCCGCCGCTGCGGTGGCGAGGGGCGGCAGAAATAATAGTGTGGTTGTTAGGCGACTGGAATAACCCAAAGCCCGCACCACACAGCACCATGCGCCAGATGATATCCAGATCCGTCGGGTTATGTGGCAACAGCGCCAGCAGGAACAAACCGAGCGCGAAGGTCGCCAAACCAATCCCTCCCAGTAACCCCGCATGAACACGCTCTACCAGGCGGCCTGCAATCGGCGCCATCACGATAATGGCCAACGGCCAGGGGGTTAACAGCAAACCCGTCGCCACCTCGTCACGGCCCAGAGAGGCCTGCAGGAAGAAGGGTAAAGACACCATAGCCAGCATCTGGGCGGCAAAAGAGCAGATCGAGGTGCCCATCGACAGCGCAAAAATAGGGATGCGCAGCAGATCCACCGGCAGTAAAGGGGATGTCTGCCGCAACTGACGGCGCACAAAGAAGTAACCAATCACCAGCAACGCCGCGATTTCAGCGGCAATCAGCAGCAGGCTTTGCCCCTGGGCAAAACCGCTGATGGCGGTGATCAGCAGGCCAAACGTCAGGGCATTCATCACCGCACTGGTAGGGTCAAAGCGCTGATTGCTGCTTTTCTGGCTGTTAGCCGGCAGGTATTTCATTCCCAGCATCAGTGCGACGATGCCAATCGGCAGGTTGATGGCAAAGAGCCACTGCCAAGAGGCTACGGATAAAATGGCGGCGGCGACCGTAGGCCCGGCGGCGGAAGAGAAAGCTACGATCAGCGAGTTGATTCCGATGCCACGGCCAAGAAAGCGTTGCGGATAGATAATGCGGATCAGGGCGGTATTGACGCTCATAATCGCCGCGGCACCAAACCCTTGCAGCACGCGGGCAATCGTCAGTGTTAATAGCGAATCGGACAGGGCGCAGAATAACGAGGTAATGCTGAATACCAGCAGACCAGCCTGATAGATACGACGATAGCCAATCAGATCGCCCAAGGACGCAAGCGATAGCAACGAGATGGTGATCGCCAACTGATAGGCATTGACTACCCAGATCGAGCTGGCCGGGCTGGCGTTAAGATCGCGGGCGATGGTCGGCAAGGCCACGTTGGCGATCGCCCCGTCAAGCACTGAAACGGTAATACCTAGCGCAATGGCCAGGATCGCTCCGTAGCGTTGCGGGACGGGTAAGCCGTCGGAATGAGCAAGCGTTGTCATGGAGGTAGTTATTAAACAGGGGGAATATTACAATGCTAATCATATTTCTCGCCGAATGCACCTGCCGTTTCTGTGCTAAATGTAAAAAGTAGTGGGATGTCTGCCGCTAATCCCACCAATAATGGCGAATATTGCGCAACTTCCATTGCATGGGGTGAAATGTTCCGATTATACTGAAACTCTTGTTCAAATTTCCTAAAACAAAAATAGTTAAGTTAAGGTATTAACCATGGCTAACGCAGATCTAGACAAACAACCGGATTCCGTTTCATCAGTGCTGAAAGTGTTTGGCATCCTGCAGGCACTGGGTGATGAGCGCGAGATCGGCATTACCGAGCTTTCACAGCGGGTAATGATGTCCAAAAGTACCGTTTACCGTTTCCTGCAAACCATGAAGTCGCTGGGTTATGTCTCACAGGAAGGGGAGTCGGAGAAATATTCGCTGACCCTCAAGCTGTTTGAACTGGGTGCCAAATCGCTGCAAAACGTCGATTTGATCCGCAGCGCGGACATCCAGATGCGTGAACTGTCTAACCAGACGCGTGAGACCATCCACCTGGGGGCGCTGGATGAAGACAGCATCGTCTATATCCACAAAATCGACTCCATGTATAACCTGCGTATGTATTCACGCATCGGTCGCCGCAACCCGCTGCACAGCACCGCGATTGGTAAAGTCCTGCTAGCCTGGCGCGATCGCGGCGAAGTGGAAGAAATCCTGTCCCACGTCGAGTTTACCCGCAGCACTCCGCACACCATCGCCAGCGCCGCTGAATTACTGCCGCTGTTGGATAAGGTCCGTGAGCAGGGGTTTGGCGAAGATATCGAAGAACAGGAAGAAGGCTTGCGCTGCATCGCGGTGCCAGTATTTGACCGTTTTGGCGTGGTGATCGCGGGCTTGAGCATCTCCTTCCCGACCATCCGCTTCTCCGAAGAAGGCAAAGAGGGCTACGTGGCGCAGCTGCACACCGCCGCTCGTCTGATTTCAGCGCAAATGGGTTATCACGACTATCCGTTTTAAGCTTGCCGTAGTTGTAGGGGGCCGAACATAGCGTCGCCCCTACGCTTTCCCCTCCCAGCCTTTGTTATCTCCCGCGGTTTATAAAATCCCACTGTTCTGCTATCGGCCCATCTTGCACTCTTTGAACAAGTGACGTGGAACACCGGCAATGGCTGGGCGAATAGCAAAGAGGTCGCCAGAGTCAGGGTATTCAGCCAGTTCAGAGGGCGTCATGGCAAACCGCGCCGTAGTGATGAATAAGGTTTCCAAACCTTCCCCGCCAAAGCAGCAACTGGTGGGGCGCGGCACGGGCATGGTGACGTACTCGCTCAGGTTGCCGTTACTGTCGTAGCGCAGCAAACATCCACCGTTGAACATACAGACCCACAATTCTCCGGCTCGATCCAGGGCGATACCATCGGGACGTCCAAGTTTTGCCGGGGTTTCGGCGAAGCGCATTACGGCCTCCAGTTCCCCGTTGGGAGTGTATGCGGCCCGAAATATTGAACGTGCGATGGAATCGACAAAGAACAGCGTGTGGCCATCTTCCGACCAGGCCAGGCCATTAGGCAGCGCGATATTCCTCTGGATCGCTTGGGCGTTCAGTTCACTGTCATAGCGATACAACGCTCCGGCCTCACGGTTCGGCCCCTCGTGCATCAGGCCGGTAATAAAGCGTCCTTGCGGATCGCAGGCCCCGTCGTTGAACCGATAGCAGCCTTTGTTATGGGCAGCGGCAGAGTGCGTGCGGACCACGCCTTCCTTGGGATCCAGAATGGCAACCCGCGTATCTTCGGTGAAGATCAGATTGCCTCTATCCGTAAGGGCCAGGGCACCGATGCGTGCCGTCGATTGATAGACGGTTGCCAGCCGTGCTTGCGGGGTCATGACGTTAATCTTGCCACCAGAGATATCGATGAAGTACAAAAGGCGGTTGTCTTTATCCCAGACTGGACTCTCGCCAAGGTCGGCACGGACTTCGGCGATCTTGTGCAGACGACACTCGTTACGCATCGCCAAACTCCTTCATGCGCGGCCAATTGTGGGCGACATCC
>DWRE01000182.1:0-12950 GCA_018251075.1 Metardaris cosinga cedra | reverse complement strand
CCGCGATCGTCAGCCAGTGGGCCGCCAGCAAACACCGGCTTATCCAGGCTGATCGCCGGATCGCGCGGTGAAGGCTTGATGTCGAGTTTATCCAGCACCGTCTCCACGGTGAAATGTTCCACGGGCTTGTTGATCACTAATCCCATGGCTCCGTCGTCATTATGTTCGCAAACGTATATCACCGAACGTTTGAAGCGCGGATCTTGCATTGCGGGCATGGCAATCAGGAAATGGTGCTGTAAATTCATGGCGTTAATTCAATTCGGAAGTAAAATGCATGCCCTCTCCCAATGAGAGAGGGCGCGTCGTCGGCCTACTTCGCGGCCAGACGTTTTTCAATGGCGTCCATCAGCATGCCGGTGACGGAAACCGGGAATGCGGCTTCGATCTCACGGGCGCAGGTTGGGCTGGTGACGTTGATCTCGGTAAGGTGATCGCCGATCACGTCCAGGCCAACAAAGATCAGCCCTTTCTCTTTTAGCGTTGGAGCAACCGCGCGGGCAATTTTCCAGTCGCTTTCGCTCAGCGGGCGCGCTTCACCACGGCCACCGGCGGCCAGGTTACCACGGGTTTCGCCCTGGGCAGGGATACGCGCCAGGCAGTAAGGCACCGGTTCGCCATCCACCACCAGAATGCGTTTGTCCCCATCCTTGATGGCTGGCAGGAAGTTTTGCGCCATGCAGAAGCGGCTACCGTGCTCGGTCAGGGTTTCGATAATCACCGACAGGTTGGGGTCGTCCTGCTTCACGCGGAAGATCGAGGCTCCGCCCATGCCATCCAACGGCTTGAGGATGATGTCGCCGTGCTGCTGGTGGAATTTGCGGATATGAGCAGCGCTGCGGCTGACCAAGGTGTCTGGCGTCAGTTCCGGGAACCAGGCGGTGAACAGCTTTTCATTACAGTCACGCAGGCTCTGTGGCTTGTTGACCACCAGCGTGCCTTTCACTTCGGCCCGTTCCAGGATGTAGGTCGCATAGATGTATTCAGTGTCGAACGGCGGATCTTTGCGCATCAGGATCACGTCCAGATCCTGCAACGCCAGGTCCTGCTCGCTGCCAAAGCTGAACCAGCTCGCTTTGTCTTCTTTCACGTTCAGCAGGCGCGTACGGGCACGGCCATCACCGGCATGCAGATAGAGATCGTTCATCTCCATATAATGCAGTTCCCAGCCGCGGCGCTGCGCTTCGAGCAACATGGCAAAGCTGGTGTCTTTTTTGATATTGATGGATGCGATAGGGTCCATCACGATGCCGAGCTTGATCATCTCTTCTCCTTACGAACCTGTGAAGACAGGTCCTTAGCCCAGGTCGCCGAAACGGACCTGCAAAGCGGTAATTGCGGTGAGCGCGGTGGTTTCTGTACGCAAAACGCGTGGCCCCAGCAGGATATCAGTAAATCCATAGTCTGTGGTCATGGCAATTTCTTCGGCGGATAATCCGCCCTCCGGCCCAATGAGCAGACGTACGCTCATTACCGGCAACGGCAAGGTATTGATGCTTTGGCTGGCGCGTGGATGCAGGTTCAGCTTGAGGCTATCGTCCTGCTCGGCGCACCAGTGTTCCAGAGTCATCGCTGGGCGGATTTCCGGAATGCGGTTGCGGCCGCATTGCTCGCAGGCCGCGATGGCGATTTTTTGCCACTGCTGGAGCTTTTTCTCCAGGCGCTCACCGTCGAGTTTAACGCCGCAGCGCTCGGAAAATAGCGGAGTGATCACGTTCACCCCCAACTCAATGGATTTCTGGATGGTGAATTCCATCTTTTCGCCACGGGAGATCACCTGGCCAAGATGTAAGTTGAGTGGTGATTCGCGATCTTCCAGTTGCCCGGCGTTGATCTGAACCAGCACGTTCTTTTTATCCACCCGGGTGATTTCTGCCTCAAACACCTGGTTGCTGCCATCGAACAGTTGCAGTGCCTGCCCGGCGCTCATCCGCAGCACGCGGCCGACATGATTGGCGGCATCCTCGCTCAATGCAATTTCTGCACTGGCGCTCAAGGGCTCTGGATGGTAAATGCGGGGTTTACGCATAATGATTGTCAGATCCTGGCTCAATGAAACGGCGCTGCCGATGGGCAGCGCGAAAGCACTATAGTAGGTCAGCCTTTTTGCTGCTGACAAGCCTGTTGAATATAAGGGTTGTGATTCCCTTGTACTATGGCGATGCGTGCTTCACGTTGACATTCCCAGGCGCTGACCGGATATAGGCGGTTCCAGGCTTCAAACAGTTGGGTTTGCTGGCGTGAAAGCGGCAACTGGTAGCGATCGCGCATGTAGAAGTAAGTGCGTGCGATGGCACCTCGCGCACGGGTCGGTGGCTCGGCTTGCTTGTTTTTGAAGTCCACCTTCATTTGGCACTGTCCGTATTGTCCTTCGCCACCCCGCCACTGGCTGTACATAAAGTTATTACGGTCACCGTTTACTTCACCGATGGCGGGTTGCAGGTTGTGCAGATCGATCTCTATCTGGCGATAAACCGGATCCTTGTTGCAGTTTTTACGCCCACCCTGTTGCCAGCACTGCAACTGATGGCCGAACTGCCAGGCCGGAACCACATGTTCCCACTCGATACGCCCGGCGCGTTGGGCATTTTTACGGACCTGATAGCCGCAGCTAGCGAGATCGGGAATGCCTTTCTTACCTTGCCAGTCGATCTTGCAGCCACAATAAAAGCTGCCTGGGGCGTCCTGGTTGATTTTGGCGGCAGTTGCCTTGGCCTGGGTAAAGTTATTAATCCCCTTGGCTAGCGTGCCGCTGGAGGCCATCAATACGACTAAAAATAAAATTTTGCGATGCATATTCCAAAACAGCTCAAAATTGGAAAGGCAGGCAGGGTAACGGAAGTCACCGACAGGTGCAAATAGAGATAATAGATTGTTTTAACTTATAAATATTATTGTTAACGGCTTTGGTTAACCGGAAAATGTCAGCTTTTCACCGCACTGACGGCAGCGGTATTCGCTCTCGCCGCGCATCACCCGATTATGGCGGCGCAGGGTCAGTTGATGCTGCTGGCAATCGCAGCGGTAGGGAAAGGTTTTGCTCTGTACCGAGCGGGTCTCAAACTGGTGGGTACGGCTGGCGGGAACCTGCAATACGTTTTCCATCATCCAGCGCCATTCCCGGCCATGCGGCGGCACGCGGCCAAACTGGCGGAACACCAACAGGTGAGCCAACTCATGGGGGACCACTTCGTCGATAAACGGCTGTTGGTTTTCCATCAGCAGCACTGGGTTGAGGCGGATTTCCCAGGCTTGCAGCCAGGCGGTGCCCGCGCTGGTGCCGCGTTGCTGATACAGGATCTTGGGCTCTGGGAACTCGACGGCAAAATGCTGCCGCGCCAGCTGCAATTTGTCTCGCAGGCAGCGCATTACCGCCTGTTGCAGCGCAATGGGGATTCTTACTCTGTTCATAATGGCGCTAGCTTAAGCAATGATGCGGCGGCTGGCAACGGGAGCAGTAAGGAAATCGTTTCTAGATGGGCGCAGCTATTTTCCCACAATGATAAGCCGATCGACTCACTTCGATTGTAATCATTGTGTTAACTGCGGGATAATAATCCGTGCATGATGAGTCTGTACCCGCAGTTCTCACCGGATGAGGTCAGAAAAACATCGCCAGCGTTAAGTCCCTACGTTAATACAGGTTATTTTGCGATTTGGCGCAATAACTGACTACCTAAAAATACGTAAGGTGTGGGGAGTTTTTTTGACGCAGCGCGCCCCGAGCACGCTGGGTAAGTGTGAATTTAACGCAGCTGATGTTGCAAGTGAGAGATCAATGTCGAATAAACCGTTCCATTATCAAGATCCGTTCCCGCTGAAGAAAGATGATACCGAATACTATCTGCTAAGCCGTGACCACGTTTCCGTCGGCGAATTTGCTGGCCAGGAAGTCCTCAAGGTTGACCCGCAAGCCCTGACCCTGCTCGCCCAGCACGCTTTCCACGACGCCTCGTTCATGTTGCGCCCTGCGCACCAGCAGCAGGTGGCGGATATCCTCAATGACCCCGATGCCAGTGAAAACGACAAGTACGTTGCGCTGCAATTTTTGCGTAACTCAGAAATCGCCGCCAAGGGTATTTTGCCAACCTGCCAGGATACCGGCACGGCGATCATCATGGGTAAAAAGGGACAGCGCGTCTGGACCGGTGGTGGGGACGAAGAAGCCCTGTCGCGTGGGGTATACAACACCTTTATCGAAGACAACCTGCGCTATTCGCAAAACGCCGCGCTGGATATGTACCAGGAGGTCAACACCGGCAGCAACCTGCCTGCGCAGATCGATCTCTACAGCGTGGATGGTGACGAGTATAAATTCCTGTGTATCGCCAAGGGCGGTGGTTCGGCCAACAAAACCTATCTGTATCAGGAAACCAAGGCGCTGCTGTCCCCAGGTAAGCTGAAAGACTATCTGGTCGACAAGATGCGTACTCTGGGCACCGCGGCCTGTCCACCGTACCACGTGGCCTTTGTGATTGGCGGCACTTCGGCGGAAGCCACGCTGAAGACCGTGAAGCTGGCTTCAACCAAATACTATGATGCGTTGCCAACCGAAGGCAACGAACATGGCCAGGCGTTCCGCGATGTGGCACTGGAAGAGGAACTGCTGAAAGAAGCCCAGAATTTGGGCCTGGGTGCACAGTTTGGCGGCAAATACTTTGCCCACGACGTGCGCGTAGTGCGTTTGCCACGCCACGGCGCTTCTTGCCCGGTGGGGATGGGGGTTTCCTGCTCCGCCGACCGTAATATCAAAGGCAAGATCAACCGTGAGGGGATCTGGCTGGAGAAACTGGAGCATAACCCAGGTAAATTTATTCCACAGGAACTGCGCCGCGCGGGTGAAGGGGAAGCGATCAAGGTGGACCTGAACCGCCCGATGGCCGATATTCTCAAGCAGCTGTCACAGTATCCGGTGTCTACCCGTCTTTCCCTGAGCGGCACCATCATCGTTGGGCGTGATATTGCCCATGCCAAGCTGAAAGAGCGTCTGGATCGTGGCGAAGGTTTACCGCAGTACGTGAAAGATCACCCGATCTACTACGCGGGCCCGGCCAAAACGCCAGAAGGCTATGCTTCAGGTTCTCTGGGGCCAACCACGGCAGGGCGCATGGACTCCTATGTCGATCTGTTGCAGTCACACGGCGGCAGCATGATCATGCTGGCCAAAGGTAACCGCAGCCAGCAGGTGACGGATGCCTGCCACAAGCACGGCGGATTCTATCTTGGCAGCATTGGTGGCCCGGCGGCGGTGCTGGCACAGCAGAGCATCAAGAGCCTGGAGTGTGTGGAATATCCTGAACTGGGTATGGAAGCTATCTGGAAAATCGAAGTGGAAGATTTCCCGGCCTTTATTCTGGTGGACGACAAAGGGAATGATTTCTTCCAGAAGATCCAGGAATCTCAATGTACGCGCTGTGTGAAGTAATCTGATTGATAGCCGCCCCTGGTGGGCGGCTTGTACTTTGAGTAACAAGCTGTGATGTTTGTGATGAATTCGTCAACCTTTGTAAAATAGTGTCGTCGCTTTGGACGCTCTAAATAAATCTGTATACCATTGCCGTGGACAATTTTGGCTAGGAAGAGTAATGGTGACGCAGGAAACGCATATCAAAGAATTACTGGTCTGGATAGAAAATAACCTACGCAATCCACTATCACTGGATATTGTTTGCGAAAAATCCGGCTACTCGAAATGGTATCTGCAGCGCATGTTCCGCCGACAGACCAACCTGCCACTTGCTGCTTATATCCGCGCCCGTCGCCTCTATCTGGCGGCCTTTTCATTACGCTTTACGCAGAAAAGCATTCTGGATATTTCGTTGGAATATCAGTTCGATTCCCAACAGACATTCTCACGCTGTTTCAAAAAACATTTCTCTGTCACACCTAGCGCCTACCGTAAGGCCCAGAATTGTGATTTCAGCCATCTGGTGCAATCGCTGTCGCTGAATCAACCTAGCGATATCTCTATTGATTATGTTGAGGTTAAACCAGACAGCTACTCGCTGGCCGGTCAGTATTATTCTTATCACATCGAGATTGAACAGTTGGGCGAATCCCACGCGGCAATTCGTGATGGAATAAAGGATCGTTTTTGTGACGAGTTTAGTTTAAATCCAGACAAACTTTATGCGCTAACCAATTTTACGCCGGATGGTGAACGGGTGAAGGTCGACTATTTTGTTGCGGTTGATAAAGCGATCGCCAAAGGTAAATCGTTGCCGGAACTTCCGGAAATCAGCGGCGGTTATTGTCGCTTTCGCTATGCTGGCAAACCGGTGGCCCTTCACGAACATATTGCCAGCGTTTATACCAAACTTCTGCCGCAGTTTAATCTGGTACGCCGGGAAGGGTACGATATTGCGCAGCATAGCTACTCGCTCGATGGTGACGAAGAGCTGTACCTGGAATATGAGTATCTGATCCCAATAGTGCCAGACAAAGCCTTCGCAGAGAAAACCAACCCGCGCTCCTGATTGCCGTTGCGGATGTAAATACCGCCCGAAACGGGCGATAATCAAAGACCTCGATCAGTGTGAACCAATCTCCCGTAGCGGTTTCCCTGCCATCAGATTTCGCTCGATATGTTCCAGAGAAATATTTTTGGTTTCAGGTATCAGGGCAATGGTAATGAAGATAAAGACCAGGTTCAGCCCGGCATAGATCCAGAAGGTATGCGCGCTGCCCAGGCTGTTGAGCATCGTCAGGAAGGTGGCCCCCACGATCATGTTGGCGATCCAGTTTACCGTCGTTGAGCAGGTGATACCGAAATCACGGCCTTTAAGCGGTTGGATCTCTGAACACAATACCCAAATCAGCGGGCCGGCACTCATGGCAAAACCGACAATAAACATCAGCAACATCAGTATCGCGAAGTATTGAGCCGCAGGCGTATTCATGCCGATATTCATCATGGTGCCCAATGTCCCCATGCCGATGGCCATCACCAGGAAGCCCAGCTTAAGCGTAGGTTTACGGCCCCAACGATCCACCAGGCCGATGGCAATAAAGGTTGCCAGCACGTTCACTAACCCGACGATCACCGTTCCCCACATTTGTTGCGCTGTACTGGCAAAACCGGCCAGATCGAAAATTTTCGGCGCGTAATACATAATGACATTCATGCCGGTGAACTGCTGCATAACCTGAAGCAATACGCCAAGATAGACCGCACGGCGGAAATTCTTGTTGTCTTTGAACAGTGCCCAACCGCTTTGCTTGATTTTCAGGCTTTCACGGATCTCATCCAGTTCGGCTTTCGCCTGTTCGGTCGTATCTCGCAGCATTTCCAGCACTTTCCTGGCTTCTGCATCACGGCCACGTGACGCTAACCAGCGAGGGCTGCGGGGCAGGAAGAACACGCCAACGAACAGCAACAAAGCCGGAAGGGTGATAATACCCAGCATCCAGCGCCATGAACCGCTGTAGCTGAAAGCCGTATCGGATAGATAAGCCCCCAGGATCCCTATCGTAATCATTAGCTGGTACATGGAAATCATGCTGCCGCGAATGCGTTCAGGCGCGATTTCAGAAAGGTACAGCGGGGCAGTGAAGGATGCGATGCCTACCGCCAGGCCGAGCAGAACGCGGGAAACCAGCAGAATGTCGTTGTTGGGGGCGAAAGCAGAGCAAAGCGAGCCAATGACAAACAGCACGGCGCCAATCATCAGGCTGTATTTGCGCCCCAGCCGGTAAGAGAGCCAGCCACTGCCGACAGCGCCAACTGCTGCACCGAACATCATTGAGCTCACCACCCATTCTTGTTGCTGGGAAGTGATTTGGAATTCATGAGCAATAAAAGGTAATGCTCCGGCGATCACGCCGATATCCAGCCCAAACAATAAGCCTGCCAGTGCTGCCAGAAAACAGACAAAGAAGGTCATTTGGGCATTCGATCTGCCTTTACTTGTTGATGATGTACTCATAACGGCCTCGGTTAACCAGATAGATGATTCGTTAATAGGCAATGTTATTGGTCTAGGTGATGATTTAACGTGCTATCGATCACATTTAGTGTAATCGGTTACACTAAATGTGTTTATGGCTTACGATTTAACATCATGAATATGAGATGTTAAACCATGGTTTAAAATAGGATTGGTGATTTTATATGCCAATTCGTGTAATCGCTTTCATTTTGACCGGCCAATGATTTGTCATAGCCGAAGGATCGCGTCAGGTATTCAAATGGGTTGGCGGAGTTGGTTCTTCTGCTGCACGATATCGGCCATCACGGCCAGCGCGATCTCCGCCGGGGTTTTACTGCCAAGCGGCAGGCCGATCGGCGCATGGATACGGCCGAGTTCCTGTGGGCTGAATTCGGCGATCTGTTGCAGCCGCTGGCGGCGGCGATCGCTGTTCCGTTGGGAACCCATCGCGCCGATGTAAAACGCCGGGGTGTAGATCGCCTCCATCAGGGTTAAATCATCCATACGCGGATCGTGGGTCAGCGCCACAATCGCGGTGTTGGCGTGGCAACCGCCTGCCTCAATGAATTTGGCTGGGAACTGGCGTAGCAAGGTGATATGTGGTTTGAGCTGTGTGGCGAAGTTTTCCAACGCTTCCGGGCGGTTTTCGCATACCAACACTTCAAAGCCGAGTGCGCTGGCAAAGTCGGCGCAATACAGCGCGACGCTAGAAAGCCCGGCAATCAGCAGCCGAGGAGCGGCGGCGATGTGCAACTGGATCTCCTGTTGGTTGCGCACGACCTGGGTGGCGCTGGCAAAGCTGGTGGTTTCCAGCGCGCTACAGGCATTGGGCAAGGTCAGGTGCTTGACCAGGGCATGATGGCCAGCCAAGGCCTCGGCGATATTACGCAAGTAGCTAATGCTGGCAGGGCCTGCGGGCAGATGCTCGATCAATACGTCCAGCACGCCACCACAGGGCAGCGCCACGCTGGGGGTTAGCCCGCCAGCACCATAGCGGATCACCTGACTGGCGGCTTGATATTCCCCCTCAGCCAGACGGCGCAAGAAGTCTTCTTCCACGCAGCCACCGGATAACGATCCACAATAGTGTCCGTCGCGGGTAGCCACCATCAACGCGCCTGGAGAACGTGGTGATGAGCCGTACGTGTTCAATACGGTACACAGCCACACCGGCTGCTGTTCCAGCCAGTTGATTGCCTGGCCAACTACGGTGATATCAAGGTGTTGCATTAATTAATGGACTCATTCGCTACTAGCTGGGAAGGGAGATCGATATCTTGCACGATGCCCGGTTGGTCGAGATGGAGTAGGTAAACCTCCCCGTGACTGCGTAGCAGCTCTCGCGCACCATTATCGCCATGCAATGCACACAGTTGTTTGCGCAAAATGGCGGTGAACCCCACTGGATGGCCGGGTTGGTGCTGGAAACTGGGGCGAACGATGTTGTGTTGGCTCAGCGCTGCTGCTACCTGCACAAAGATCTGCGGCGAGACAAAAGGCATATCCGCTAAATGGATCAGCCAGCCATTCCAGTTTGCGGTTGCGGCAACGCCTGCGGCAATAGATTCACCCAGCCCACCGCTGGCCAGTAAGGTGCAGGGAACCTGATATGCGGCACAAACCTGTTGCACCGGCAGGTTTTCTGGCCGGGTGACGACCTGCACCGGTAAACCGGAGGCTAGCGCCTGTTGCAGCGTATGTTCGAACACCGTCTTGCCCTGTAATAGGGCGTTAAGCTTGTTGCCACTGCCACCGGCCTGAATAAAACGCTCACCCCGCCCGGCGGCGGTAATCACGATACCTGTCGTCATCTCTTTTGCCCGCGTTTGCGCAAATCAGCCACACTATAGATGCATTACATGTTTCCAAGTGTTTCATTTTATGAAAACAAAATGTTAATACTCACATAATTTTGGTTATAAGCTTATGATTATAACGTCTTCGGCAAGGTTACCAGCGGTTGCGCAACAAAACCGATAAAAAACGACTTACCTCCAGCCTTCGGGTTAAGGCGCTAATGCCTGCATCTAGATGTTAGGGGGTAGATAAGAACGTAAAGGATATTTTATGAGCAATTTCAACCCGTCACGACGCCGTTTTATCAAGGGTGCCGTGATAGCGGGGGTGTCAGTCTACCTCGCGCCTCTTTACAGCCGCGCTTATGCCGCGCTGTTTGAGCAGAAGATCCTGCAATCGCCCAACTGGGATGCGCAGACTAAACGCATTCGCTACCGTATCGATGGCCGCTCCAAGGTCATGGGCCAGAAAGTGTTTGCCCGCGATATTCGTGCCGTTGATATGCCACACTGGCCGCAGCAGCAGGCTCATGCCTTTATTCTGCGCGCCACGAAAGCCGATCGTCTGTTTACCGGTATCGATCTCTCCTTGCTGGGTGACGATCTGCAACCGGATCGGATAGTGACGGCGGAAGATCTTGAGCGTGATGGTTTGGCCTTCCCGGCGTTTTATGGCGATGACATGCTGCTGCCCACAGGGAAAACCCCAGCCTATCTCGGCCATGCGGTGGCAATCCTGATCTATCATGATTTTGCTCGTTTCCGCTTTGCCAAAGACAAGCTGAAATTCCACGACGAAGTGATCCAGTATGGTACTGAAACCGGCCCGTTACAGCGCGATCCATGGGGCAGCTTCCGCTACGTGCGCGTCGGGGGCGAAAAGCCATTCGATGACGATCGCTTCTCCAGCCTGAAAGATACCCCTATCTTCCCACTTTCGATGCGCAGACATCTGCCGGTGTGGCCGGAAGGGCGTGAGGGCGGCAAGCTGGATCAGGAAGGCATGTACTACGCCGGGATGATTGCCGACCAACTGCAAACCCCACCGCAGGACTGGTTGGTAATGTCACGCCGCTATACCACGCAATCCGTTGATACTTCGGCCCTGGAGCCGGACAACGCCAATGGCTGGTTTGATACCGCCAGCCAGACCCTGCATCTGGTGATCCCGACCCAGTCCCCGCAGGAGGTAGCGGACGAAATGCCACGCATGTTGGCCAAACGTCATCAGCCGGTTAAACAGCTAATCCTGCACCCGTGCTACACCGTGGGCTACGGCTCGAAAGATCACTATAACTTCCCGTATTACGGTGCGGTTGCCGCGCTGTACGGTGACGGGCTACCGGTGCGGCTGGCTAATGACCGCTATGAGCAATTCCAGACCTCGATCAAACGCCATGCCTTCGATATGGATTACCGCATTGCGGTAGACAAACAGACCGGCGTATTGCAGGCCTTCCAAGGGGCAATGACCGCCGACGGTGGTGGGCGCTGTAACTTTACGCCATCGGTAGTGATGGTGGGGGCTACGGCGGCACAGTCGATTTACTACTTCCCGAAAAGCGATCTTTCCTCGGTCGGGCTGGCCTCTCGTGCCATCGATGCGGGTTCCGCACGCGGTTACGGCACGTTGCAAAGCATGGCCGCCACCGAGATGATGATGGACGAATTGGCACAAGAGCTGAAGCTCGATCCGATCGAGTTTCGTTTGCGCAACGTGCTTAAGTCCGGCATGAAAAATACCCAGGGTGCAATCCCGGCAGGGGCTATTCGCGCCGATGAAGTGCTGGTGAAAGCCTCACAACATGAGATGTGGCGCAAACGAGCCGAGCGTAAGGTGGAGTTTGAGAGTAAGAATCCCGGCAAACGCTATGGCGTAGGCTTTGGCTGCGTGCAGAAAGATTTTGGCACCGGGGCTGAAACCTCCTTTGCTCGTGTGGAGTTCAGCGAGGACGGGCGTATCTCGCTGTATCACAGCGGGGCCGAAATGGGCACCGGCATGTCAACGTCGCAGTCGGTGCTATGTGCACAATGGCTGGGGAAACCGGCAGATGAGGCTCATTTCTCGGTGACCGATTGGTCCCTGTTGCCGATGGTGACCAGCGGCGATCCCTACACGATGTCGCAGGATGAGCAGGACAAGCTGCAAACCAACCCGAACTGGACGCCAAGCTACTGTTCTCCTTCCAGCGCCAGCAATTCCGCTTACTATTTCTCGCACAGCACGCGTGAAGCGGCCCGGCTGGTGTTTGAACAGGGGCTGTGGCCTGCCGCGCTGTCTATCTGGCAGTCGGGTATAGGTGGTGGCCAGGCGGCACCGCTGGTGGTGCGTAAAGAAGATGCTCGCTGGGTGGAAGGTGGCCTGACGGCGGCCGGTATGCAGATATTGCCGTTTGAGCTGTTGGCGAAGAAAGCCTATCAGATGGGCAACCTGACCGGCGCGGTGGTGCATGTCTTCAACCGCTGGCAGTGGGCGGAAGCGGACTTCAAGCTGAATAATCACAGCGAGCGCCTGCCTGTCGACGGTTTGTCGATACGCACTGGCCACGGCGAATTTAGCGCTCTGGAGCGTGAGCAGGTTTATTACCCGCCAACCCAGCGTAATAACGCCGCTGTGACCTATTACAGCGCCGTGGGTACGCTGACGGAAATAGCGGTGGATATCGCCACCGGCAAGGTCGAACTGCTGAATCATCATTCGATCATGGAGTGTGGCAACCTGATCGTGCCTGAGCTGGTTTCTGGCCAGTTGCAGGGCGGTTTGGCGATGGGGATCGGCCATGCGCTGCATGAGTATTTACCGCTGTACGAAGATGGGCCGGGTAACGGCACCTGGAATTTTAACCGTTACCATTTGCCGCGCGCCAGCGATGTGGCGGTCTGGAAACAGACCGGTGACATCCTGCCTGCGCTGTCGGAAACCGATCCGCCGAAAGGAATGGCGGAAGTCGTCATGATCCCGGTGGTCGCTGCACTGGTTAACGCCATTGCCCATGCCACCGGTCATCGTTTCCGTGATTTGCCCGTCCGTGCCGAAAATATTCTTGAGGTGTTACCATGAGCATTAAAACCCAACCCATTACCCTGACCATTAACGGCAAACAATATGGCCCTATTGAGGTACCGGAAGGGCTGATGATGATCGATTTTCTGCATGAATATCTCGATCTGACTGGCTCACGTCTCGGCTGCGGGCAGGGTATTTGCCACGCCTGCGTGGCGATCC
>DWRE01000181.1:0-13253 GCA_018251075.1 Metardaris cosinga cedra | reverse complement strand
TCTGCTCGCTTCGCTACAGTTTTCTTGTTGATCAAGTGTTTAGGACCGACGTTTTCAGAGATGGAGTTACCACCCCAGGAACCGCAGCCCAACGTCAGTGACGGAGCGAGTTTAAAGTTGTACAGGTCACCGATACCCCCCTGAGAAGCCGGGGTGTTGATCAGAATACGTGCGGTTTTCATTTTGTCGCCAAAATACTCTACGCGTGCAGTCTGGTTATCTTGATCGGTGTACAGACAAGAGGTGTGACCGATACCGCCCATGGCGACCAATTTCTCGGCTTTGCTGACGGCATCTTCAAAATCTTTGGCACGGTACATCGCCAGGGTAGGTGACAGTTTTTCGTGAGCAAATGGCTCAGATTCGTCAACCAGTTTCACTTCACCGATCAGGATTTTGGTGCTGGCAGGCACTTTGATACCGGCCATTTCAGCGATTTTTGGTGCAGACTGGCCAACGATAGCGGCGTTCAGGCCACCGTTTTTCAGGATGATGTCCTGAACGGCTTTCAGCTCTTTGCCCTGCAGCATGTAGCCGCCGTGGGAAGCGAAGCGTGCGCGCACTGCATCGTAGATGGAATCCACTACGATCACGGACTGTTCTGACGCACAGATCACACCGCTGTCGAAGGTTTTTGACATCAGGATGGAAGCAACAACGCGTTTGATGTCGGCAGTTTCATCGACTACAACTGGGGTGTTACCGGCACCAACGCCGATAGCCGGTTTACCAGAACTGTAAGCGGCTTTAACCATGCCTGGGCCACCGGTTGCCAGGATCAGGTTGATGTCTGGGTGATGCATCAACTGGTTGGACAGATCAACCGTTGGCTGGTCGATCCAGCCGATGATGTCTTTTGGTGCGCCAGCAGCAATAGCAGCCTGCAGCACGATATCTGCGGCTTTGTTGGTGGCGTTCTTGGCACGTGGGTGTGGGGAGAAAATGATGCCGTTACGGGTCTTCAGGCTGATCAGCGCTTTGAAGATTGCGGTAGAAGTTGGGTTGGTGGTTGGTACGATACCGCAAATCAGGCCAATTGGCTCTGCAATGGTGATGGTACCGAAAGTTTCATCTTCGGAGAGGATCCCGCAGGTTTTTTCGTCTTTATAGGCGTTATAGATGTATTCTGAAGCGAAGTGGTTTTTGATGACTTTGTCTTCAACGATACCCATGCCTGATTCTTCAACGGCCAGTTTAGCCAGAGGAATACGGGCATCTGCGGCGGCGAGGGCAGCGGCGCGGAAGATCTTATCAACTTGCTCTTGTGAGAAGTTGGCATACTCGCGCTGGGCTTTTTTGACACGTGCAACTAGCTCGTTCAATTCAGCGACATTCGTTACAGCCATGATGCTCTCCTGATAAATGTTAAACTCTTTCAGTAAATAAGCCGTTCGAGGAACTAGTATAGACATCTGTCAGGAAGGCGTCTGTTAGATCATGAGACATTTCCCGCAGTTAGCGACCCATACTGCTGATTTACTTAAAGAGCTTTACCAAGTGCAAGTTGGTAGTAGGCAAGCGAGACAGAAATCGGTATCCATACCTCGTACTACCTTTTGACTACGACTAAGAGCTTAACTATTCCTGAGTAGATATTTTGTGATGTACATCATAAAAATCGCAAGCTGACACCTTTCAGCTTGCGGTTGTTGAGAGTTGTTATCAACAAGGTGTTTGGTGATGACCTGATGATACTGAATAACAGCAGGTAACACACAAGGAATTAACAATAGCGAATTGTTTTGTAACATTCTGTTGGGGTAGGGAAAAATGCTGGCCGGGTGGATGGATTAGCTGGCGCAATTCCATTACATTAGCGCGCATCGGCAGTGTCTCTTTTTACAGCTATTTATGCGGAGTTTTTCGTGGGCCAATCTCTGTTGGATTTTTCCGGCTACATCAAGTTCTTTGTCGGCCTGTTTGCGCTGGTCAACCCGGTAGGTATTCTGCCGGTGTTTATCAGCATGACCAGCTATCAGGCCGAGGTCGGGCGTAACAAAACCAACCTGACGGCTAACCTGTCGGTGGCGATTATTTTGTGGACCTCGCTGTTCCTGGGCGAGGGCATATTGCGTATGTTTGGTATCTCCATCGACTCTTTCCGTATTGCCGGCGGCATTTTGGTGGTGACCATCGCCATGTCGATGATCAGCGGCAAGCTGGGTGAAGACAAACAGAACAAGCAGGAAAAGTCAGAGAGTGCGATCCGTGAAAGCATCGGGGTCGTTCCCTTGGCGCTGCCGCTGATGGCCGGGCCGGGTGCCATCAGTTCCACCATTGTCTGGAGCTCTCGTTACCACAGCTGGCAGAACCTGTTAGGTTTTACCGTGGCGATCGCTTTGTTCGCTTTCTGTTGTTGGCTCTTGTTCCGGGCAGCTCCGCTGCTGGTGCGTTTGCTGGGGCAAACCGGCATCAACGTCATTACCCGTATCATGGGGTTGTTGTTGATGGCGCTGGGTATAGAATTTATTGTCACCGGCATCAAAGCCATTTTCCCTGGGTTGTTATAACCTTAATAAAGCCGCGGATAATCCTGTTTGCGGCTTAAGTTATTTTTAATTTTTCAAATTATCTCAGCTGATGCATTATTAAAGTGCATAACCTGCCTGCTTTTCATTCTATTGCCCCAGCCTGTGGCACAAATCTCACTTTATCGGTTGATAAAGCACCAAGATGTTATTTTCTCCACTTTTAAAATCCGCGTGACGGGGTTTTTGTCTCCCTATGGGTAGAATTGTTGTTAATTTAATCACATCATTCTGTAGGGCTTGTCTCCGTTTCACACAGGTGTTATTAGTGATTAACCACGCATAGGCAGGTGTTTATTCTCTGAACGGCATTTTTGTTAACTGAATGTTTCTTTTGAGTGGTTTTTTTCTTCCTGGAAGAAAAGGTTAAAAGTGAATCTGCTATTTATTCAATAAAATCACGGTGTTAATCGTTGTCTAGGCAGGTGGGAAGGCTAGGTGTCTGTAGGGCCATGGGATAATAAAAGAGAAATGCTTAACATTTCTGTAAAAATTATTAGCTATGAATTTTTGCTTCTGCTAATTTCCGAGCAACTTATCAGAAGGAAAAATCTTATCTTTGGCGCGCCAAGTAGGAATGATTTTTGCTGGTATCCGTATATTTAGCCCGCTTGATAACTATTTCACAATTATTGCTTAGCCGTGAAAAGGAGCCTGTACTATGCCGCAAACCACGAAGCATCAACCGTTGGCCGTTATCATCGCCGCCGTGTTGGGGATGATCGCCAGCCAAAACCTGCAGGCCGTTGAGGTTCCGGCCGGTGTCCAATTGGCACCACTGCAGCGCATGGTGATCAACAACGGTTCAGAAGTCGCTTCGTTGGATCCGCATAAGGTCGAAGGAACGCCTGAAAGCAATATTATCCTCAACCTGCTAGAAGGGTTGGTCAGCACCGATGCCAATGGCCATCTGGCCCCTGCGGTGGCGGAAGACTGGGAAAATACCGATTACCAGACGTGGACTTTCCACCTGCGTCCAGGGGCAGTATGGAGTGATGGCTCTCCGGTGACCGCGCAGGATTTCGTGTATAGCTGGCAGCGGCTGGCGGATCCCAAGACCGGTTCCCCTTATGCCAGCTATCTGCAATACGCCCGAATTGAACATATTGACGCTATTCTTGCTGGTAAGAAACCGCCTGAATCGCTTGGCGTCAGCGCCATTGATGAGAAAACGTTGAAGGTGACGCTCAGTGAGCCGGTGCCCTATTTTGTCAGTATGCTGTCCCATACCTCAATGAAGCCGGTCAAACAGTCGGTAGTCGAGAAATTTGGCGATAAGTGGACACTGCCACAGAACTACGTGGGTAACGGGGCATATCGCTTATCTGAGTGGGTCGTCAACGAACGTATCGTGCTCGAACGCAGCCCGAGCTACTGGAATAACAGCAAGACGGTGATCGAGCAGGCCACGTTCCTGCCGTTGTCCTCCGAGGTCAGCGACATTAACCGCTACCGCAGCGGTGAAATCGATATTACCAATAGCGCCATCCCGCCGAATCTGTATGCCAAAATGAAACGCGAGATCCCAGAACAGCTGCACGTTAACCCTTACCTGTGCACCTTCTATTACGAGATCAACAATCAGCGTGCGCCGTTTACCGACGAGCGCGTACGTGCGGCAGTCAAGTTGACGCTGGATCGCGACATTATTGCCAACAAGATCATGGGCCAGGGCCAAATCCCCGCCTACAGCTTTACGCCAACCTTTACCGAGGGGGGTAACTTCAGCCAGCCTGAATGGGCAGGGTGGACGCAGGAAAAACGCAACGAAGAAGCGAAGAAGCTGCTGGCGCAAGCAGGGTTCAACGCTGAGAAACCGCTCAAATTTACCCTGTTGTACAACACCTCCGATCAAAATAAGCAGCAAGCCATCGCTGCTGCCTCAATGTGGAAGAAGAACCTTGGCGCCCAGGTCACATTGCAAAATCAGGAATGGAAAACCTCGCTGCAGAGCCGCCATGAAGGGCAATTTGATGTGGCCCGTGCCACCTGGTGTGGTGATTACAATGAACCGAGCGCGTTTCTGAATATGCTGCTTTCCAACAGCAGCAATAACACCTTCTTCTATAAAAGCCCGGCGTTCGATGCGCTGATGGCCAGCACCCTGCAAGCGCCTGACGCTGCTGCACGAGGGGCCATTTATCAGCAGGCGGAGACCTTACTGGACAAAGATTCTGCGCTGATCCCGGTTTATTATCGGGTCAGTGCGCGGCTGGTCAAACCTACGGTTGGCGGTTTCACCGGCAAAGACCCGCAAGACTATATCGATCTGAAAAACTTTTACATCATCAAACAGTAATCAAGGGTATTTCCGGCGGTGATAGCAGCCGGTAATACACAGGAAAGGCAGCGCCGTTTCGTTCCACGGCGTCCAGCCATAGCAACCCCCGGTTAACGGGCAACGCAGCTCCCACGACGGAGTTGTGATAATAAAAACTGGAGTTTATACACATGACCAACATCACGAAGAAGTCCCTGCTGGCAGCAGGCATTATTGCGGCGCTAGGCTTGACGGCGGCAGGAACTGCTTTTGCGGCCGATGTGCCAGCGGGCGTTCAACTGGCAGACAAGCAGGAAATCGTTAAGAACAACGGTTCCGAAGTACAATCCCTTGACCCGCACAAGATCGAAGGCGTGCCTGAAAACAACGTCACTCGCGATCTGATTGAAGGCCTGGCGAATAACAGCCTGGACGGTTCAGTGGTGCCGGGTGTCGCAGAAAGCTGGGATAACAAAGATTTTAAAGTGTGGACCTTCCACCTGCGCAAAGACGCCAAATGGTCGAACGGTGAGCCGGTAACGGCACAAGATTTCGTGTATAGCTGGCAGCGCTTGGTTGATCCGAAAACGGCTTCTCCTTATGCCAGCTATCTGCAATATGCCCATGTAGAAAACGTAGATGACATTATCGCCGGTAAAAAAGATAAATCGACCTTGGGCGTGAAGGCCATCGACGATCATACCTTCCAGGTGACGCTGACCGAGCCGGTTCCATATCTGGTAGAAATGACCCCGCACTACGCCATGAAGCCGGTGAATAAAGAAGCGGTAGAGAAGTTTGGTGAAAAGTGGACCTTGCCAGAGAACTACGTGAGCAACGGCGCATACAAGCTGAAAGACTGGGTGGTAAACGAACGTATCGTGCTGGAACGTAACCCGCAATACTGGGATAACGCCAAAACTATCATTAATAAAGTCACCTTCCTGCCGATCGCTTCAGAAGTCACCGACGTCAACCGCTACCGCACCGGTGAAATCGACATGACCTATAACAACATGCCGATCGAACTGTTCCAGAAGCTGAAAAAAGAGATCCCAAACGAAGTGCACGTTGATCCCTACCTGTGTACTTATTACTATGAAATCAACAACCAGAAAGCACCGTTCACCGATGCTCGCGTACGTGAAGCGCTGAAGCTGGGGATGGATCGCGACATTATCGTCAACAAGGTGAAAAACCAGGGCGATCTGCCAGCTTACAGCTTTACTCCTCCTTACACCGACGGTGCCAAGTTGACCCCGCCAGAGTGGTTTGGCTGGACGCAGGAAAAGCGTAACGAAGAAGCCAAGAAACTGCTGGCCGAAGCCGGTTATGGCCCGGGTAAACCGCTGACCTTCTCGCTGCTGTACAACACCTCCGATCTGCACAAGAAGCTGGCCATTGCCGCTGCGTCTATCTGGAAGAAAAACCTGGGTGTGGACGTGAAGCTGGTGAACCAGGAGTGGAAAACCTTCCTGGATACCCGTCATCAGGGCACTTATGACGTGTCACGTGCTGGCTGGTGTGCGGACTACAACGAACCAAGTTCCTTCCTGAACATGATGCTGTCTGACAGCAGCAGTAACACCCCGCACTATAAGAGCGCAGAATTCGACAAGCTGATGGGCAACGTCTTGACGGCGAAAACCAAAGAAGAGCGAGCCGATCTGTATCAGAAAGCCGAAGTTCAGCTGGATAAAGACTCTGCTATCGTTCCGCTTTATTACTATGTGAATGCTCGCCTGGTGAAACCTTACGTGGGGGGTTACTCAGGCAAAGATCCACTTGATAACGTTTACGACAAAAACCTGTACATCATCAAACATTGATGCGGCAAGGGTTGGCGGCACAGGTCGCCAGCCCATTTCAAGACAATAAGCCGTTATCAGGCTGAAGCACAGGGCTAGGGCAATGCTTAAATTTATCTTTCGTCGCCTGTTAGAGGCGATCCCGACACTATTTATACTCATCACCATCTCCTTCTTTATGATGCGCCTCGCACCCGGCAGCCCGTTTACCGGTGAGCGTGCTCTGCCACCTGAAGTGTTGGCTAACATTGAAGCCAAATATCACCTTAACGATCCGATCTGGAAACAGTACGGGCACTATTTGGTGCAGCTGTCGCAGGGTGATTTTGGCCCTTCATTCAAATACAAAGATTATTCGGTTAATGACCTGGTCAAGGCCTCGTTCCCCGTTTCAGCCAAACTGGGATTTGCCGCTTTCGTTCTTGCGGTGGTGCTGGGGGTGAGCGCAGGGGTTATTGCCGCGTTGAATCAGAACACCAAGTGGGACTATACGGTGATGGGGTTCGCCATGACAGGTGTGGTGATCCCCAGCTTTGTTGTCGCCCCCTTATTGGTGCTGATATTCGCCATTACCTTGAAGTGGTTGCCCGGTGGGGGCTGGAACGGTGGGGCGCTGAAATTTATGATCCTGCCGATGGTGGCGCTGTCTTTGGCCTATATCGCCAGCATCGCGCGTATCACCCGTGGCTCGATGATTGAAGTGCTGCACTCCAACTTTATCCGTACCGCCCGCGCCAAAGGTTTGCCGATGCGCCGCATCATTCTGCGCCATGCGTTAAAACCTGCGTTGCTGCCGGTGCTGTCCTATATGGGGCCAGCGTTTGTTGGGATTATCACCGGTTCGATGGTGATTGAGACCATTTACGGCCTGCCAGGAATTGGTCAGCTATTCGTTAACGGTGCGCTGAACCGTGACTATTCGCTGGTGTTGAGCCTGACCATTCTGGTCGGTGGCTTGACCATCCTGTTTAACGCGATCGTCGACGTGCTGTATGCCGTGATCGATCCCAAAATCCGTTACTAAGCTGGAGCACGCAAGATGTTGACGAAAAAGAACAGCGAAGCTCTGGAAAACTTCAGCGAACACCTGGAAGTTGAAGGGCGTAGTCTGTGGCAGGACGCTCGCCGCCGCTTTATGCACAACCGTGCGGCGGTGACCAGCCTGTTTGTGTTAGCGCTGATCACCCTGTTTGTGATCTGTGCCCCCTGGCTGTCGCAGTTTGCTTATGATGACACTGATTGGGCAATGATGTCTGCCGCGCCTAACCTGGAGTCCGGGCACTATTTCGGTACCGACTCCTCAGGGCGTGACCTGCTGGTGCGCGTGGCTATTGGTGGCCGTATCTCGCTGATGGTGGGGGTAGCTGCGGCGCTGGTGGCCGTAGTGTTGGGCACTTTGTACGGTTCCCTGTCTGGCTATCTGGGCGGCAAGACCGACTCGGTAATGATGCGCTTGCTGGAGATTTTGAACTCCTTCCCGTTCATGTTCTTTGTGATCCTGCTGGTGACCTTCTTTGGGCAAAACATCCTGCTGATCTTTGTGGCGATCGGCATGGTGTCGTGGCTGGATATGGCGCGTATCGTGCGCGGGCAGACGCTCAGCCTTAAACGTAAAGAGTTTATCGAAGCGGCGCTGGTGTGCGGCGTATCGACCCGCAATATCGTCCTGCGGCATATCGTGCCAAACGTACTGGGCGTGGTGGTGGTATACGCCTCGCTGCTGGTGCCGAGCATGATCCTGTTTGAATCCTTCCTCAGCTTCCTGGGGCTGGGTACTCAGGAGCCGTTGAGCAGTTGGGGCGCATTGTTGAGCGATGGTGCCAACTCGATGGAGGTCTCGCCGTGGTTGCTGCTGTTCCCAGCCTGTTTCCTGGTTATCACTCTGTTTTGTTTCAACTTTATCGGCGATGGCCTGCGTGATGCCCTCGACCCGAAAGATCGTTAAGGAGTGCAACCATGAGCATTAATTCTCAACCACAAAACGGACTGCTGCTGGACGTCAAAGATCTGCGTGTGACGTTCGGTACGCCAGACGGTGATGTGACTGCGGTGAACGATCTCAACTTCGATCTGCGCGCGGGTGAAACCTTGGGCATCGTCGGGGAGTCGGGTTCCGGCAAGTCACAGACGGCATTTGCGTTGATGGGCCTGCTGGCCAGCAATGGCCGCATCGGCGGCTCGGCAAAATTCAACGGACGTGAAATTCTCAACCTGCCAGAAAGCCAGCTCAACAAGTTGCGGGCCGAAGAGATCTCGATGATCTTCCAGGACCCGATGACCTCATTGAACCCTTATATGCGGGTTGGTGAGCAGTTGATGGAAGTGCTGATGCTGCATAAGAAAATGAGCAAAAGCGAGGCGTTTGAAGAGTCGGTCCGCATGCTGGATGCGGTCAAAATGCCGGAAGCCCGTAAGCGTATGCGTATGTATCCGCATGAGTTTTCCGGCGGGATGCGCCAGCGCGTGATGATCGCCATGGCGTTGCTATGTCGGCCAAAACTGCTGATTGCCGATGAGCCAACCACGGCGCTAGACGTTACCGTGCAGGCACAGATCATGACGCTGCTTAACGAACTGAAGCGTGAATTCAATACGGCGATCATCATGATCACCCATGATTTGGGCGTTGTTGCCGGGATCTGTAACAAGGTCTTGGTGATGTACGCTGGCCGCACCATGGAATACGGCAGCGCCCGCGATGTGTTTTATCATCCGAGCCACCCCTATTCTATCGGGCTGCTCAATGCGGTGCCGCGTTTGGATGCCGAAGGTGAAGCGTTGATGACCATCCCTGGTAACCCGCCGAACCTGCTGCGTTTGCCAAAGGGCTGTCCGTTCCAACCGCGTTGTCCGTATGCGATGGAGCAGTGCGCGAGTGCTCCGCCATTGGAGCAGTTTGGTGAGGGGCGCCTGCGCGCCTGTTTCAAGCCGGTGGAGGCGTTGGTATGACCGCAACCGATAAAAGAGTGCTGCTGGAAGTCGCAGACCTGAAAGTTCACTTTGATATTCATGATGACAAGCAGTGGTTCTGGCAGGCACCTAAAACGCTGAAGGCAGTGGACGGTGTCACCGTGCGCCTGTTTGAAGGCGAAACGCTAGGGGTGGTAGGGGAGTCAGGCTGCGGTAAATCCACCTTCGCACGGGCAATTATCGGCCTGGTGAAGGCGACCAGTGGCCGCGTTGCCTGGTTGGGCAAAGATCTGCTGGGCATGAGCGATGCCGACTGGCGCAAGACGCGCAGCGATATTCAGATGATTTTCCAGGATCCGCTGGCCTCGCTGAACCCGCGTATGACTATCGGTGAGATCATCGCCGAACCGCTGCGTACCTATAATCCGAAAATGCCGCGTCAGGAAGTGAAGGATAAGGTCAAAGCGATGATGTTGAAGGTGGGCCTGTTGCCGAACCTGATCAACCGTTATCCGCATGAATTCTCCGGCGGGCAGTGCCAGCGTATTGGCATCGCCCGCGCCTTGATCCTGGAACCGAAACTGGTGATTTGTGATGAGCCGGTCTCCGCCTTGGACGTGTCTATTCAGGCGCAGGTGGTGAATCTGTTGCAGCAGTTGCAGCGCGAGATGGGGTTATCGCTAATCTTTATCGCTCACGATCTGGCGGTGGTTAAACACATTTCCGATCGGGTGCTGGTGATGTATCTGGGCCATGCGGTGGAGCTGGGCACTTATGATGAGGTCTATCATAACCCGCAGCACCCCTATACCAAGGCGCTGATGTCGGCAGTTCCGGTGCCGGATCCTGACAAGGAGAAGGAAAAGCAGATCCAACTGCTGGAAGGGGAACTGCCATCACCGATCAATCCGCCTTCTGGCTGTGTGTTCCGCACCCGTTGCCCGATTGCCGGGCCGGAATGCGCTAAAACGCGTCCATTGCTGGAAGGCAGCTTCCGTCATGCGGTATCGTGCCTAAAAGTCGATCCGTTGTAATAGGTTTTTTTATACCGTTAACCGGCTTATTCTTTCCACAAAATGTGACACAGCTTGTTATCTTTCTCGCGGCAGATCAGTACGCGGGCAAAGACATCGTTGATAGGCTCGCCATCGCTGTCAGCCAGGCCGATCACTACCTCGGCAAAGAAGTCCGGATTCAGATCGTAATCCACGTGCTCTTGCCAGTCTTCTGCCGGATCGTACAGCTCGGCACCGCCGCGCTCTTCAAACTGTAAATTGAACAGCAGAATATCCGCGGGATCCAGATTGTCGCCGGCCAGCTCCAGGAAGATGTCGTAGGCTTGTTCCAGCGTTTCATCTTCGGTAAGGCGATTATTCAAGTCCATATAAAAATCCTGATAACAAATGATTTGAGGTTATTAAACCATGCTCGTTGCCGCTTTTACAGCAACGGGCTGAAAAAGTAAAACAGGCGTTCGACCAGGCGATGCCAGTACGGGCGCTTTAACCATTGCTTGGCGTCCAACAGCTGCGAGCGGGCGATGTAATCATCTTGCACACAGGCCAGATCGGCACCAAAGCCGCTGTCGTCAATCACCAGGGTGATCTCAAAGTTCAGCCACAGGCTGCGCATATCCAGATTGACCGTGCCGACCAGGCTGAGCTGGCCATCGACCAACACGCTCTTGGTGTGCAACAGCCCGCCTTCAAACTGATAAATCTTCACGCCCGCTTCCAGCAGCTCCGAGAAGAAGGCACGGCTGGCCCAGCGCACCATCATTGAGTCGTTGTCGCGCGGAACGATAATGCTGACGTCAACGCCACGCAGCGCTGCCGTGCAGATGGCGTGCAGCAGATCGTCGCTTGGAACCAGGTAGGGAGTGGTCATGATCAACTGCTCACGCGCGGAATAGACCGCCGTCAACAGCGCTTGATGGATCATCTCTTCCGGGAACCCCGGGCCGGAGGCAATAACCTGGATGGTGTGGCCGCTTTCCTGTTCAAACGGCATGATATTCACGTCTGGCGGCGGTGGTAGAATGCGCTTGCCGGTTTCGATCTCCCAGTCACAGGCGTAAACAATACCCATCGTGGTTGCCACCGGGCCTTCCATACGTGCCATCAGGTCGATCCATTGACCAACCCCGGCATCCTGCTTGAAGAAGCGCGGATCGACCATATTCATACTGCCGGTGTAGGCGATGTAATTGTCGATCAGCACCACTTTGCGATGTTGCCTCAGGTCCATACGCCGCAGGAATACGCGGAACAGGTTCACCTTGAGTGACTCAACCACTTCAATACCGGCGTTACGCATCATGCTGGGATAAGGGCTGCGGAAGAACTGTACGCTGCCAGCCGAGTCCAGCATCAAACGGCAATGTACGCCACGGCGTGCGGCGGCCATCAATGATTCGGCGACCTGATCGACCAGCCCACCTGGCTGCCAGATGTAAAACACCATCTCGATATTATGGCGTGCCAGTTCGATATCACGCACCAGGGCATTCATCGTTGAATCGGTGGTCGTCAGCAGCTGTAGCTGGTTGCCTTTGACGCCATCGATACCCTGGCGGTGGTGGCAAAGCTGGAACAGCGGGCGGGCCACTTCACTGTACTCGGTAGCAAAAATCCGGCTGCTTCCTTTAAGCTCATTCAACCAGCGAGCGGTTGAGGGCCACATGGCCTTGGCTCTCTCTGCGCGGCGCTTGCCAAGGTGCAGTTCGCCAAAGGATAAATAAGCAACGATACCGACCAATGGCAGAATATAGATCACCAGCAGCCAGGCCATGGCCGAAGGCACGGTGCGTCGTTTCATCAGAATACGCAATGTGACCCCGGCGATAAGCAGCCAATAGCCAAACACCAAGAGCCAACTAATTACGGTATAAAAGGTTGTCATAAAGGCAAAAATTTCCGTTCGTAAGCCACCAATAATGAGTGTACGCACAGAACAACAAAGGTGAAACCTTTTCTCGGTAGTTAAGTTACATAAAAATGATTGACGAAAGGGACTTGCTGAAAATAAAAACCGTACTTTAAGTCGCCTGTGAGAGGGATACGGTGATGAACGCACGACTTGGATCGCGTGTTGAAAGGGCTATAATGCTCGCGGTTGGCATTGATGGGTAACGTAAAATGAGACGCAGTAGAAATGAAGTGGGCCGCTGGAGGATGTTACGGCAGAGCCAGCGGCGCAGGCACCGTTGGCTGGAGCGCCAGTCGTGCAGCAATCGGCATATCATTCGTGTTCGCCGTCGTTTGGACGATCAACACCGCAGAGCCTTATTGTTCGTTGTGGCTTACGAGTGGTAAAACAAGAACAGCCCGTTATGGGCTGTTCTGCTATTGGCTGGACCAGGGTTATTTACCCAGATAGGCGTTCAGCATCCACACCTGTTTTTCCTGCTCTTTGATGTAATCACTCATCAGCGAAGAGGTACCCTCGTCACCGGCCTCTGCGGCCAGCGTCAGCAGTTCGCGCTGCTGTTGCAACAAAATGGCGTAACCTTCCAGCAAGCCGCGCAGGGTGCCTTTATCGTCGGTGACATTGGTGTCTTCCTTGATATCCGCCGTTTTCAGATAGTCACTGAAGGCATGGCGAGGCTGGGAACCCAGCGTCAGAATACGCTCTGCCAGTTCATCCACCTTGGTCAGCAGGTCATTGTAGGTTTCTTCAAACTTGACGTGCAGTTCAAAGAAGTGCGGGCCGGAAATATTCCAATGGTAGCCGCGCACGTTCATATAC
>DWRE01000180.1:0-13264 GCA_018251075.1 Metardaris cosinga cedra | reverse complement strand
GCCCAAACCAAAGACAGCGAGCAGAAAGCCGAACAGGTGAAGCAGTTGCAACAGGCGAGCGCCAAGTTGCAGGAGCAGTTGACGGCACAAGCCAAAGTTAACGATGAAAAAGCCCAATTGGCTACACAGCTACAGCAAAACCAGCAGGCGTTGGCGAAGTTGCAGGAACAGTTGGCCGCTCAGACCAAAGAGCGTGAGCAAAAGGCCCTGCAGGTAACACAACTGCAAGATCAGTTAGCGGCGCGCAGCAAAGAGAACGAGCAGAAGACTCAACAGGCGATGGCGAAGCTGCAAGAACAGCTGGCTGCCCAAACCAAAGACAGCGAGCAGAAAGCCGAACAGGTGAAGCAGTTGCAACAGGCGAGCGCCAAGTTGCAGGAGCAACTGACCGTGCAAACCCAGGGTCTTGATGAAAAAGCCCAGCAGTTAAAACAACTTCAGCAAAACCAACAGTCGTTGGCAAAACTGCAAGAACAGTTGGCCGCTCAGACCAAAGACAGTGAGTTGAAAGCCGAACAGATGAAGCAGCTGCAGCAGACCAGCGCCAGGCTGCAGGAGCAGTTGACCGCGCAAACCAAAGATAATGAGCAGAAAGCGCAGCAAGTGATGCAGTTGCAACAAAATAAGCAAACCGTCGCAGAGTTGCAGGCACAGCTAGTTATCCAGACCAAAGACAGCGAGCAAAAAGCCGAGCAGGTGAAACAGTTGCAACAGGCCAGTAGCAAGCTGCAAGAGCAATTAGCCGCACAAACCAAAGCCAATGATGAGAAAGCGCTACAGCTGAAACAGCTGCAACAAAACCAGCAAGAGCTGGTCAAGCTGCAGGCTCAGTTAGCTACTCAGGCTAAGGACAGCGAGCAGAAAGTGCAGCAGGTCAAACAGCTGCAGGAACAGTTAGCCGCTTCCAGTAAGGATAATGAGCAGAAAGCCCTGCAGGTGAAGCAACTCCAGCAAGGCCAGCAAGAGTTGGCCAAGTTGCAGGCTCAACTGGCTGCACAGGCCAAGGATAGCGAACAAAAAGCGCTACAGGCCAAGCAGTTGCAGGAGCAATTGGCGCTGAATAACAAAGATTTCGTGCAACAAGCTCAGCAAATGAAGAAATTGCAGCAAGAGCTGCTGACGTTGGCGAAACTGCAAGATCAACTGACCGTGCAGACCAAAGACAGTGAACAGAAAGCGCAGCAGATAAAGCAACTGCAAGAACAGTTGACGGTTTATGGCAAAGATAACGATCAGAAGGCTCAGCAGGTTAAACAACTCCAGCAAAGCCAGCAGGAATTGGCGAAGTTGCAGGAGCAGTTAGCCGTTCAGACCAAAGACAGTGAGCAGAAAGCGCAGCAGATTGCCCAGTTGCAGCAGGCTAGTCAGCAGGAGAGTGCCAAGCTGCAGGAGCAGTTGGCCGCTCAGACTAAAGACAGCGAGCAGAAAGCCCAACAGATCGCTCAGTTGCAGAAGACGGGTCAGCAGGAAAGTGCCAAGCTGCAGGAGCAGTTGGCCGCTCAGACTAAAGACAGCGAGCAGAAAGCGCAGCAGATTGCTCAGTTGCAGCAGGCGAGTCAGCAGGAGACAGCCAAACTGCAAGAACAGTTGGCCGCTCAGACTAAAGACAGCGAGCAGAAAGCGCAGCAGATCGCCAAGTTGCAACAGGCGAGTCAACAGGAGAGCGCCAAGCTGCAGGAGCAGTTAGCTGCTCAGACCAAAGACAGCGAGCAGAAAGCCCAGCAGATCGCCCAGTTGCAGCAGGCGAGTCAGCAGGAGAGTGCGAAGCTGCAAGAACAGTTGGCCGCTAAGACTAAAGACAGCGAGCAGAAAGCCCAGCAGATAGCCCAGTTGCAGCAGGCAAGTCAGCAGGAGAGCGCCAAGCTGCAAGAGCAGTTAGCTGCTCAGACCAAAGACAGCGAGCAGAAAGCCCAGCAGATCGCTCAGTTGCAGCAGACGAGTCAGCAGGAGAGTGCCAAGCTGCAAGAGCAGTTGGCGGCACAAACCAAAGACAATGAGCAGAAGGCGCAGGAACTTGCCCAGCTACAGCAAAAGCTGACCGCAGCCGAGAAAAAGCAAACGGCTGGCATGTCGGTGGTCAAGGAGCCTAAAACGCAGGTTGAAAAACGCGATTATGCGATCGGTACCGCGTTGGGTAATGACATCCTGGATTTGCTCAACAGCAAAAAGACGCAGGGTGTAGACGTGAACCGCCAACTGGCGCTGGCAGGCGTGACCGATGTGATCAATGGCCAGACCAAGTTGGCCAAAGAACAGATTGCCAAAGCCTTGTATGAAAGTGAGTTGGAGCTGAACGATCAGCATAAAAAGATCAAACAGCAGAACGAAAAGCAAGGCAGCAGCTATATCGATAAGTTCAAGAAGCAGCCACGCGTTGTTCAGTCTAAGCAAGGCTTCTATTACCGCATCGATTATGTTGGCGATAGCGTGATTGGTGAGGGTGATACCGTCGCCGTGGTGGTTAAAGAGAGCTTGACCAACGGTAAAGTGATCAAGGATATGGATCTGGCTGGCACTTCAATTTCGCAGCCGCTGAGCGCTTACCCACCGCTGTTCCGCGAAGCGCTAGGCAAGTTGAAGAACCACGGTAACATGACGCTGGTGGTGCCGCCTGAACTGGCCTATGGCGAGAAAGGCATGGCACCGGATATTCCACCGGGCGCGACCATGGTCTACAACGTACGCATACTGGATGTGATACCGGCCTCCGAGCAAAAAGCTCCGTAACCCAATAAAAAACCCGCCAGACGATTGGCGGGTTTTTTTAGCTGAACCACGCTGGGGACTGGTAATGCCCCAGCGTGGTGCATCGTCAGGCTTTACCCTTTCATCCAATCCCGCCTTATCGCTACCTTTCATTATTTTTTAATCACTTAGACTGATAACACTCCGCTTATTCTGCCTGGCCCGTTTTTTGCTGTAGTTGCAATAGTTGATATTAAATGCAGTTAACCGCAGCTAGGAGCCACGATGAATTTCAGACGCTTGAAGTATTTCGTAAAGATCGTCGATATCGGCAGCCTGACCCAGGCGGCGGAGGTGTTGCACATTGCGCAGCCTGCGCTGAGCCAGCAAGTTGCCACCCTGGAAGGGGAACTGAAACAGCAATTGCTGATCCGAACCAAACGCGGAGTGATGCCTACAGAGGCCGGCAATATTCTTTATGCGCATGCGCAAACCATTCTTCAGCAGTGTGAGCAGGCCCAACAAGCGGTGATCAGCAGTGGGGAAACGCTGGCTGGGCAGGTGGCGATCGGCCTGGTGCAAGGTAGTGCGGCCTCGCAGTTGGCGCTGCCGCTGTTGCAAGCGGTACGCGATCGGCACCCTGGGATTTTGCTGAGCCTGCATGAAAATATTGGTAATACGTTGAGCCAACAGGTGGCGACGCAGGCTCTGGATATGGCGGTGATGTACGGGCAGAATATGCCACCGAATCTGAGCGTTACGGCGTTGGCGAAAGAAGATTTGTATCTGGTCGCAGCGAGAAGTATCCCTCATCCGGGCAACAGCATCGATTTATCGGCGGTGAGCCGGTTTAATCTGTTCTTGCCACGTGAGGGGGACGTGGTGCGCGACCTGGTCGATGAGGCTCTGGCGCTGCGCCAACTCACGGCGAATGTGATTGGTGAGATCGAATCACACAGCATGCTTTGCGCTGCAATCGCTAGCGGGATGGGTGCGACGATCCTGCCAGAATCGATTGCCAGGGCAATTATCGGCCCTGCCAAGGCCTGGATGATCCGCCTCAATGCTCCGGCGCTTTCGATACCGCTGGCGTTAGTGGTTTGCGGCCAAAAGCCGCTCACTGCGGCAGCGGGAGCGGTGAGGGAGATCCTGCTGGAAATTACCGCCAGCCATCATCAACCGACGCGAGTGCTGGCTTTGGCGCTGTAGGGGCGCCGCATTCGGCGCCCAGCCTTTGGATCAGCGGAACGGCGGCTCGTTGAAGGTGCGCAGTTTGCGTGAATGCAGGTGTTCACCCTCAGCTCGCAGCAGGTCGATGGCACAAATCCCGATCTGCAAGTGTTCCGAAATCGCGCCTTCGTAGAAACGGTTGGCCTGCCCTGGCAGTTTGATCTCGCCGTGTAGCGGTTTATCAGACACGCACAGCAGCGTGCCATAAGGCACCCGGAAGCGATAACCCTGCGCTGCGATGGTGGCGCTTTCCATATCGACGGCGACGGCGCGGCTGAGGTTAAAGCGCAGTGCGGAAGCCGAATAGCGCAACTCCCAGTTGCGATCGTCGGTGGTGACCACCGTACCGGTGCGTAAGCGCTGTTTTACCGCTTCTCCCGGCATACCGCTTACCGTTTTGGTGGCGTCATACAGCGCGCGCTGAACTTCCGCGATGCTTGGGATTGGGATATCCGGTGGCAGCACTGAATCTAAAACATGATCGTCACGCAGGTAGGCGTGGGCCAACACGTAATCGCCAATCGACTGGCTTTCCCGCAGGCCGCCGCAGTGGCCAATCATCAGCCAGGCATGGGGCCGCAGCACTGCCAGGTGATCGCAGATGGTTTTGGCATTGGAAGGGCCAACACCGATATTGACCAGCGTGATCCCTTGGCCATCGTTGGCGATCAGGTGATAGGCAGGCATCTGGTGGTTTTTCCAGGCCAGATCGGACACCGTCTGCTCTGGATTTGGCGTTTCTGCCGTTACAAAGTTTCCACCGGCGCAAGACAGGGCGATATAGGGGCTGGCCGGATCCGCGATCTGGCTACACGCCCAGCGGACAAACTCATCGACATAGCGCGTGTAGTTGGTGAACAACACAAAGTGCTGAAAATGTTCCACTGGCGTGCCGGTGTAATGCCGCAGGCGGGCTAGCGAGAAATCGGTCCGCAGTGCGTCGAAATGGGAGAGTGGAAAATGGTTGGCAAAAGGAGACAGGCCGTCTGCATTTTCATCGCCAATCTGCGCCAGCTCGGTAGTGGGGAAATGCTTGGTAAGCCCGGCACTCATGGTTCTGTCCAAGGCCAGATCGGAGCCGTCAATCACATAAGGGAAGGGGATCTCCTGTTGAGAGGGAACCACCTCGATTACGGCGGCATATTCACTGGTCAGCATGGCTAGCTGTTCGGCAAGATAAGGGCGGAACAACTGCGGCCGGGTGATGGTGGTGGTGTAGCTGCCGGGCCGGGTAAAACGGCCATAGGCGCGGGTTCTTGGATGATCGGGATGCTCACCGTCCCAACGCACGCGCAGTTCCGGGTAGGAAAACAGCCCCGAGGCTCGGGCCTGCGCCTCTGGCAGGGTGCCATCCGCGATAAATTGTTTGATGGCAGCGCGTAAGGCGTTGACCGATGCGTCATACAGTACTTCGAGTTGGTCGAGGGCTTGCAGGGCAGTCAGCGACTTTTTTTCAGGGGTATTCATTGTTTTTCCTCGGTTCTTGCGATACCCCAGCATAGCGTAAAGCGTTGGCCGAATGAATCTATCTGCGGTAGGACTCGCGCGAAGTAGCGATAAGGTTCAGGGAGCTTTATTGCTGAAAAACCTCAATTGGCTCGTGAGATAGGGGCGCTGAATGCTGCGCCCACTCATATAATGACGCCAAACTAAAAACTAAAGCGTAACCAGGCAAACAGCACGTTGCCGTTGTTGTAGGTACCAGGGATATAGGTGAACTGAACGGTTGCTTGCTTATAGCTAGCGGAGAACAGTGGCAGCACGATCGGCAATGGAATGTAGTTGCCGAAATCTTCACGTGCGGTGATCCCCGCCGTTACACCAAACCCAAGGCGGAAATCTTGATTCTGATCCAGATACCAGCCCTTTTCCCAGCCATAGCCGACAATCGGCTGCCACTCATTGTGGGAGTCTTTAAACATCATCGCGTACAGGGCACTCCAGTCGCCTTCTTCGTTATAGCGGGATATCCCAAAGCCGCCGCCCCATGGCATCTCATTGTAATGGTCCGTCTCGTCGTACATAAAACGGGCGTGCCAACTGATAAACGGCAGATAAAGATCGTGGTATTGCGGGTCTTCCCAGGTTTGTGCGACACCGCTGGTTAAAGAGTTCCACCAACCCGAGACCCGCCCGGTGCTGGGTTCCGGTTCTGCTGCATGAGTTGGCGTGGTTAGCAACAACAGCCCCGTCCAGACCACTGCAAGAAACGTCCGCATAGCGTGCTCCTTTGATGAGTAATGGCCAATATTATTCTGTTTACGACGCAATTTTTTTCTTTATAGGTATCACATCAGCAGTAGTACCCTGACAAGTTAAAGTCTAGCCGATGGCTGGCGCTTTTCTGGTAATCGTTAAAATTCATTGGCTGGTTTGTGGAGCGGATGGAGAGGAGGGGGACGAGGAGGGGCGCTGCATATAGAGCGCCCGCTTAGAGAAATTACAAACCGCGTTGGTCCATCAAAACAGCCAGATCAACCAGACGGTTAGAGAAGGCCCATTCGTTGTCATACCATGCGAGGATCTTCACCAGATTGCCGCCGATGACCAGCGTAGACAGCCCGTCGATAATTGATGAACGAGGGTCACCCTGATAGTCGCTCGATACCAAAGGCTCATCGCTGTAGCCCAAGATATCTTGCAACGGACCTGAGGTTGCCGCTTTGCGAAATGCCGCGTTCACTTCTTCTACCGTCACTTCACGTTTGAGCGTGACGGTCAGATCAACAATAGACACCACGGGTACTGGCACCCGCAGTGAATAGCCGGTCAGGCGTCCGTCCAATTCCGGGATCACTTTACCGAGCGCTTTAGCCGCACCGCTAGAATATGGCACGATAGAAAGCGCAGCAGCACGGGCTCCGCGCAGATCTTTTTCCGGTTGATCGTGCAAGGCCTGGCTGTTGGTATAGGCATGGGTGGTGTTCATCAAACCATGTTCAATACCGAAGCTTTGGTGCAGAACCTGTGCAGCCGGTGCCAAACCGTTAGTTGTACAGCTGCCATTGCTGACCACTTTATGCAAGGCGGGATCGTATTTCTCATGGTTGACACCCATCACGACCGTGATGTCATCGTCTTTACCAGGCGCAGATAAAATCACCCGCTTTGCGCCACCCTTGGTGATGTGTACTTCAGCTTTGGCTTTGTCGGTGAAGAATCCAGTGGCTTCGATAACTACATCAACACCCACGCTGCTCCATGCAATAGCGCCTGGATCGCGCTCGGAGAAGACGTGGATGGTTTGGCCATCCACGAGTAACTGCCCTTCAGAGGCTTCAACACTGGCGGCCAATGTGCCTTGCAGCGAGTCGTATTTCAGAAGATGAGCCAGGGTTTTGCTGTCGGTCAGGTCATTGATTGCCACTACCTGAAAGTCATTGCGACCCAGCGCGGCGCGCAGTACGTTTCTGCCAATTCGACCAAATCCATTAATGCCTACTTTGACCATGATGTGCTCCTAGGTGAGTTATCTGGTTCCAAAATAGTGCGTGGGTGATTTGGCGTAAATGACAAAAAACAATCAATTTAGGACATGTTGCGAGCGTGAAAACGCTCTCGATAATCTGACGGTGTGAGTTGTAGATTTCTTTCAAACACGCGACGCAGGTTGAGGCTGTTGCCAAAACCCGTGGCGCTGGCGATTTGTTCGAGCTTATCCGAGCTTTGTTCCAGGTGTTGCCGTGCTACGTCGAGGCGGACTTCTTCCACATACTTGGCGGGGCTGATCCCGGTTTCACGGGTGAAAACGCGGGTAAAATTCCTTGGGCTCATGGCCACGTGTTCCGCCAGCCTTTCAACGGATAAATCGCCGGACAGATTTTGCAGTATCCACGTTTGCAGGTCACGGATTGGGCCAGGCGAGCAGGCTTGGCTGAGCAGAAAACGGCTGAACTGAGATTGTCCTCCGGGGCGGCGCAGGAACATCACCAAGTCTTGGGCGACATCGCGCGCTAACGTGAAGCTGTGATCGTCTTCCACTAAAGCCAAGGTGAGATCGAAGCCCGAACTGACGCCAGCGGAGGTCCAGATATTGCCGTCCTGAAGATAAATCGGGCCTTTCTCAACGTGGACGCTGGGGAATTGAGCTTGCATCGCTTCCAGTAACCGCCAGTGCGTGGTGGCACGGCGCCCATCCAGCAGACCGGCCTCAGCCAATAGCCACGCACCGCCGCAAATCGATACGATCCGCCGTGCATACGGCGCAGCCTGACGCAGCCAATTGACGACGATATCGCTTTCCTCAACGCTCATACCCCTGCCAGTGATCATAATGGTGTCATGCGGCAGCGTAGGGTCAAGGTCAGCGAGACGATGATCGGCCAGTAGATTCAGCCCCGAGCCCCCATGGATCACGCGGTGCGCCTGGGTCGTGGCAATCGACACCCGATACGGTGGTTGCGCGGCATCCGTCGGCCTCAAGCGGTTGGCTTGCATCAGGATATCGGCAATGCCCGTAGGCTCGAATAACATGCCCCCTTCGGGGACGATAATCAAAAAGGTGTGCATGTCCTTAAAATACAAATTAGACAAAATAAGTCAAGCGTGGACTGTGTGGGGGGAGGGTGACGGACAAAGTGGCAATGTTGACTTTTAGGGGACGAACATGTTCCAGCGTAGGGGGCGCCGCATGCAGCGCCCACTTGGCTTAGTATGAAATCCCGGGGGGATTTACTTCGGATACTGCAACGCCTTCCCCTTGCTCACCCCAGCGCGCCAGCACCTGTTGATACTCACCTTGCGCTATCGTACCGTCTAGCGCAGCCTGTAGGGCATGAACCAGCCCGTTGCCCTTTTTGGTGGTGGTGGCCACATAGGCTTTCTTTGGCCCCAGACCGACCACGCGGGTTTGGCCCGTCAGCGCTGCTTTGTAGGCGGCTACCGACTGCGGGCCGAACATGACATCTGCCCGTCCAGACTGAATATAAAGATTGCCTGAGGCGTCATCGGTCAGATAAATCGGCTGTGCGGGTTTCAGGCCCTCACGTTGATTCTGCTCGTTCCAACCCAGCAGAATTCTCTCCTGGTTGGTACCGGAGCCGACAATCACCCGCAGCCCCGCCACATCCTCGGGCTTACTGAGAGATTGAATATCGCTGGTCGATTTGACCGAGAACGCCAGTGAGTCAGCGCGATAAGTGGCAAAATCAAATTTGGTCTTGCGCTGTTCCGTGACGGCAATGTTGACTAGCGCAACGTCATAGCGGCCAGAAGTGATCCCCAGTGGCCAGTCTTCCCAGGCGGTTGGGATCAACTTCAGCTTTAGCCCCAGGCTGTCGGCGAGTAGCCGCGCAACGTCCGGATCGCTGCCGATGCGAGTTTTATTGTCGCTGGCCAACAGCGCTAGCGGTGGTGAATTGAGCGCGGAGATGGCTACCGTCAGCGTCCCTGGCTCTACGAAGCGGTAATCTGCTGGGATCTTACTGATGGCCTGCGGATTTTTAGCTGTGCGGAGCGGTTGTTCATTGGCAGCCAGATCGATATTCCCTTGTGCCAAGGCGACGGAACTGAACCAGACCAGCGCCAGAAATGTATATTTCATTTTTTCCCTTAAAGGACTTTAGATAAGAATTGACGGGTGCGAGGGTGCTGCGGGCGTTTGAGCACCGCCTCGCTGTGGCCTTGTTCAACGATCTTGCCATCAACCATAAACACCACCTGATCGGCTACCTCCCGGGCAAAACCAATCTCGTGCGTTACCACCACCAGCGTGGTACCGGAGCGGGCAAGCTTCTTGATAACGTCAAGCACTTCCCCCACTAGCTCCGGGTCCAGTGCAGAGGTGGGTTCGTCAAACAGCATGACGCGCGGGCGCAGTGCCAGTGCACGTGCAATCGCAATGCGTTGCTGTTGGCCGCCAGACAGATGACGCGGCCAGGAATCGGCTTTATCGCGCAGGCCCACCACATCTAACAGTTCAAGCGCTTGCTTAATGGCGTCCTGGCGGTTCAGATGACCATGGGCGATTGGGGCTTCAATCAGGTTTTCCAGCACGGTGAGGTGCGGGAACAGATTGAAGTTCTGAAACACATACCCTACGTTGATGCGCTGACGCAGGATCTCTTTCTCCTTCAGTTCGTAAAGCTTATCGCCCGACAGACGGTAGCCGATGTAGTCGCCATCAATCTGAATAAAGCCTTCATCAACGCGCTCCAGATGGTTAATGGTGCGTAACAGCGTCGACTTTCCTGAGCCGGACGGCCCGAGGATCACCGTTACCGACCCGGGTGGAATTTCCAGAGAAACGTTATCCAGCGCCTTATGACGGCCAAAAACCTTGCTGACGCCGGTAATGGAGATATGGCCTTGGGTGTTATGCGATGGGGACATGGATCACCTCCGGTGAAGATGGGGCAGTCTGATGCGATGGGTTCTGTTTGCCCGCTTCCTGATTAACGGCGGAGCGGCGTTCGCTGCGTGCCAACCAGCGCTCGACGACGTGTTGCAGCAGCGATAACACGCTGGTGATTGCCAGATACCAGACGGCACCCACCATCAATAGGGGGATCACTTCCTGAGTGCGGTTGTAAATCATCTGGATGGTATAAAACAGCTCTGGCATGGCTAAGACGTAAACCATCGCGGTCCCTTTGGCGAGGCTGATAATTTCGTTGAAACCGGCAGGCAGAATGGTACGCAGCGCCTGAGGTAGAATAATACGCAGGGTACGCCGCCAGGCGGGTAAGCCTAGCGCAGCTGCGGCCTCATATTGACCGTGATCGACACCCAGAAAACCACCGCGAATGATCTCTGCCGTATAGGCACTTTGTACCAGCGTTAACCCCACCACTGCGGTGGAGAACTGGCCGAGCACGTTGATGGTGGCAAAGCTGCCGAAAGCAATATCGGTAAAGGGAATGCCGATGGAAAGCCGCTCGTACAGGTAAGAAAAGTTGTACAGAATAATCAGCACCACGATCAGCGGTAGAGAACGGAACAGCCAGATATAGCCCCATGCCAGGCTGTTTAACAGCCAGGAGGACGATAGCCTCGACAGCGCGAGCGCACCACCGATGATCAGGCTGAGTACGGTGCCTAGCAGCGTCAGCAGCAAGGTCTGCGCTACCCCCGAGAGGATCACCGGATCAAAGAACCAGCGGGCAAAAACCGCCCATTCCCAGCGAGGATTGAAGGCGATCGACTGGACGACGATCGCCAATACAAACAGCGCCACGACGGCCCCAGCGGTGCGAAGCGGATAACGCGCCGGAACCACTTTAATGCTGGAAGATGAATTCATCGGTGGGTTCCTCAGGCAATATTGCTTTGACTGGCGAAGGTCAGCGTTTTGATAAAACGCAGGCGGCCGTCATAGGGCGGTACGCTGTACTCTTCATGGTCGCGGTGAATGTCGAACTGCGGTTCGTATCCTTGCCCCAGATAAAGCTGCACGGCTTCCGGCTGGCGAAATCCGGTGGTGAGATAGACGCGGCTATAACCCGCCAGCAAGGCACGACGTTCCAGTTCCCGTACCACACGGCCCGCCAGGCCCTGTTGACGCAGTGACGGATGTGTCCAGATACGTTTCAGCTCTGCGGTATGCGGGTCAAAAGGTTTGTATGCACCGGTCGCAATGATTTCGCCATCACGCTCCAGCACCAGAAACAACCCCTGCGGCGGCAGATACCATTGCACCTGCTCCACTTCGGCATCGCGGGAGAAATAGTCGCCATAGCGGGCGGCATATTCGCCGAATAATCCGTTGATAATCGGTTGCAACTCTTTGGCTTCAGGCGAAACATCACGAAATACGTCACTCATGTGGCCCCCTTAATCGCCTAATCCTGCCGGGTTGATCTCGGAGGCCGAAAGGCGCTCAATGCCTTCTCCCCAGCGGTTAAGCACTTTTTCATAATCCCCATTGTGGATAACGCCATTCAGTGCGGTTTGTACCGGTGCTACCAGGCCGCTGCCTTTTTTCAGCGTCACGGCGATATGTGCCGCTTTTGGCCAGCCACCGTCCACACTCCCGGCCAGACGGGTTTTGCCAGTGAGTGCCGCCTTCCAGGCTCCAGTCACGTTCGGGCCAAAGAAGGCATCGGCGCGCCCAGACTGCAGTGCCAGCGTTTGGGCTGCGTCATCTTTAGTATAAATTGGGGTAAAAGGCTTCAACCCTTTCTGCTGATTTGCCTGATCCCAGGCCAGAAGAATGGCTTCCTGGTTGGTGCCAGAACCGACGATAATGCGTAGCCCGGCAATGTCTTCTGCCTTCTCAATGGACTTGATCGGGCTATCGGATTTAACGTAGAACCCGAGGGAGTCTTTACGGTAAGTGGCGAAGTCGAACCTCTCTTTGCGCTCCTTGGTAACGGTAATATTGCTGATAGCGGCATCATATTTGCCGGAATAAACGCCAAGTGGCCAATCCTCCCAGGAAGTCGGAACGACGTTAAGTTCCAGCCCCAGGCTATCCGCTACCAGGCGGGCGATATCGACCTCGCTGCCCAATAGCGTTTTGTTATCTTCGGCAAACACGGTCAGCGGCGGCGAATTGAGCGCTGACACCGCGACGGTGAATTTACCAGGGACGGCAAAGTGATAACCCTGCGGCAATTGGGCCACCGCCTGCGGATTGATCTTGGTATTGATCGGTGCTTTGTTCGCCTCCAGGCTGACGCCCGCGCCGTTAATCGTCACACTCTGTGCCCAGGCGGCAGGGCTAAGCGCCAGCGCCAGGAGTAATAGGGTTTTCTGCATAGCGTTGTCTCTTTTATCGTTATTGGTTTATGTAGCGCGGCGGCCAATTTTGCATAGATTTGCAGCCAATTTTGCATAGGCCGGGAGCGTTTAGCACCATGCAAAATCAAATGCAAAAAAGTTATTCGAGAAGTTTGAACCGCCAGGAGCAATACAACTCTGTATACTCTAGGCCAGCTATGCCTTTAACTTTGATGAATCCACCATCACCGCTTACTTCCGTTACGATGTACCTTTCCCCTTCATTCAGTTCAATGGCACTGACATCGGAAACGCAGACCACCAGATCATCAATTTTCATTTTCACCTCTAACAGCTAACCAGTTTAAGCGAATGAATGGTGAAACTGTCACCGCTCCCAATGTTATCGGCGTTAAACCTCAAGCGGAGATAAAACGCGCTTTTAGGTGTTGCCCATATTGTACCCGAGCTACCTCGGACGTTTGATGCCCCTACGGAGATCGATGTAGTACCGCTGGTTGAGTTGTCCGTTATCAACCCATAAAAAGAGGTTGCGCCGGTCATGCGTGCAGCTTGGGTGCAAATGAGTTTCTGCACAAACACACTACTTAAAGGTAAGCGTAAAGTCAGCGCCGTATTGACACTTATTTGGCAGGAAGATCCACATTCCACGGCAGGAGATCCGCTACTT